>JAVTVY010010576.1:0-47281 GCA_036873755.1 Hanleya hanleyi | reverse complement strand
GAACTGGAGTGGTGGTGGGTACAACGTCGGTCGTCGTTGTCTGTTCACGTTCAGGGATGATGATGGTGGTGATGGGTACAACGTGGGTGGTCGGTTCAATGTGAGGGATGAAATCCGGTGGGTCTTGAGACGTAGTGGGCGTACTTGGTGTAGGTGTAGAGCTCGACGTGGCTTGTACGCGGGGTGTGGTGGTGGTGGTGGTGACTGGGCTCGATACGACTGGTGCTCTCTGTAGACCGGTTTCGCTGGTGGCTGGTGTTCTCAGTTGGTTAAGTAACGTACTGACATAGGCTACGTCGTAAAACACACCTCCGTACAACACACTCAGCAGGGTTAGCACTATCACCCCAAAGACCACTTGCGCTTTGCGCGTTTTGGAAGACGCTGTGTTCAGAGACGGTTGCACCGTGTTCATGGTCGGACGTGGAATGTAGGAGGACGGCAGTGGTGTCTGGCTTTATAGTCGTTTCACCTGGTTGGCAGCGACCCAGGAATTGAAGGAACTGGGCCAGCCTTGCCATTTGACGAAATGAAACAGTTTGCTACGTCGACGTTCCGTTTTCAAAATCTGCTCCACCGTGTAGTAGTCTTGCTGTGTTTTTAAAACAGGCTGTAATTCCGTGTCGTAAAACGTCCCCAGCAACGTTTCCCCTTGGAGATCTTCCAGTTCATAGACTCGCCGCTGTCGGGGTAGGCGCCGTTTAATCAGGAAGTGCTCATCGCTCCAGTTGGGCAAGTAACTTTCTCGAACTTGCCCTTGACTTTACTGATCCGTACAGGGTCCCCGACCTTGTACACCGCCTTCGTCGTTCGCTGCGATGGCCTGGGGTACAAGACACGCCGGACTTGGGCTTCATTGCGTTGGGTCACGGTAATGGGGCTCTCTCTATACTTCGATGATAGGCTCGATTGTAACCCCTCACCAGTTTCGGGAGAACATCGATGTACCGCCTTGTATTCTTATAGGTGAAACATTTATACATGCGGCCTTTGAATGTCCTGTTGAACCTTTCCACCACGGAAGCCTTGGTCTCGTTGTACGTATGGAAGAAAAACACCTTCTGGATATCGATGCACGTCAAGATATACCGATTCCCATCGTTGTGTTTGGAAAAGGCGCTCATATCGACCAAATCCGCTTGCCACTGGGCATCTATTCCTCCCACGATGACCCGGTTCCGTAGAAAACGGCGACGGACAGCTCGATGTAAGGTATAGGTGTCTTGTTTTCTTAACCAATCTCGGACTTGGGCACGTTGTACCCCCTGGGGTTTGGCCGCTCGATAGAGAGCCGACAAGGCACTATAGGCTGCCGGACTGTCGGGACTGTAGTATAAGTTATCCAACACCTTCTCCCAGCGCTTCATGGTGACAAAATGATGATGGACCCTGGCTTTATAACGGGTATATCTTGGGCCGGAGTTTCTTTCTGATTTTCTTCGTGGGCTTCCACAGTGGCCATGGTCAATGACCAGTCCAACTCGTCTGATGACCGCTTGATAAGCACTTCATCCACATCTACCACGGCATCTTCCAATGCAGACCATAGATCAGGGTGAAGGGTAAAATGCACTGTACCCCCATCTAGCCGAGCCAATTGAGCAAAGAAAGGCCGCGTCGGATGTACACATCGTGACACAAGTGGATGAGGTCGCCGTCCAGTTCACCAGACAACACCCGTTTGAATTTGGTCCAGCCCTCACGGGACAGACGAATGTGAGCCGGGCACGGTTGTGTAGGGTCCGTGTCTCCCACCACCTCCTCCATGATATCGACCTTATCCGCATACACGTGCAGGAAACCCTCGGGGGTCAAGCTGAAATACGCCAGTACTATATGCTCCGTCATGGTCAGTACGTGAATGGTACCAGATTTCACTGTCTCTCGGAAAGGCTTGAAAGGATCGGTTGAGAAATTCTGTGCCTTCATCCGTTTGTAAATAAAGAAGTCTTGAAAATCTGCTGAAACGCTGCTATGAGATTCTCTCCTGTTTTGGTACGAATGGGAAGGACCCAGGCAAACTTGGATAAAATATCGATACAGGTCAATATGTACCGGTTCTCATCGTTGTGTTTGGCAAAGGCGCTCATATCCACCAAATCCGCTTGCCACTGGGCATCTATTCCTCCCACGATGACCCGGTTACGACGAAAATGACGTCGGGCAGCTCGATGCAAACTGTACGTATCTTGGGTTTTTAACCAGTCTCGAACTTCAGTTGGACTAATGCCTTGAGAATGGGCCGCTCGAGACAGCGCTCCCACTGCGCTATATGCGGCTGGACTGTTTGGGCTGTAATACAGATCGCTTAACACCTCGTTAATCACTGTAGACTGCTTTTTCTGGCCCCGCGGCTTCATCACGGATTTTTTCTTCTTCTTCATCGTTCTGACCCGTCATGTGTGTGTGGGTGGCTTCATCAGGTGACACTGTCATTCCAGCCTCTGCGCATTCTATACATATAGTATTTTCTCCATCCGCTTTTTTTTTCATTAGGTTCATCTAGTGCGTGTTCGATAGCATGAGCCCATGCCAATTGGTGGGGTGATCGATCGTCGGGTATAAATAACTGGTCCACCAGAGGGCCTATTTTCTCCAAGGCTGACCACAGAGAGGGTGTTAGGACGAAACTTCGAGCCGGCTCTTGGTAGCGTCCTACCCGTGGGTAGAGCGCAGTATGGTATACGTAGTTGGCCTTGTCCAGGTGGATCAGGTGTCCGTCTAACTCTCCGCTCAACACCCGTTTAAACTTAGTCCAGCCATCACGCTCTAGTGTCACCCTATCCGATAGAGTCTCAGCGTGCTCAAAGCAAATATTTTCACAATCTTCGACCAGGGTCACTTTAGCATCATACACGTATAACTTCACATTGGGTGTAAGCGTCAGGATGGCTTGGAGTGATGACATGCTTCCTCTCAATGTCGAACGGAGAATGATACCCACTCTGTCTCTTCCCCTCGTATTTATAGGGCCTATTCTGTGAGAGGCGGGTCGTGTGCAGAGAATACTTTATCGACCACAGGAACTATTTGCTGCAAAGCCGTCTGTTAATCACTGTAGACGTCTCCTTTTTTCCCGACCGCCGCATTACGGACTTTCCCCTTCGTTCGCTCCCGTCACAAGTGTGTCGATCTCTTCCCGGGGTGACACTGAGCCTCTAGCCGCTGTGCATTCTTTACATATAGGCCTTTTTTTCCCGGCTGTAGTATCTGGTTTACAGAAACAAAATTCTGCCTTATGTAGTCTTTCATGCGGTTCAGCGAACGCGTCTTCTATAGCACGAACCCACGCTAATTGCTCAGGTGATCGATCGTCCGGTGACAATAACTGGTCTACAATAGGCATTATTTTCTTCAAGGCTTCCCACACAGAAGGAGTTAGGCTGATACTGCGCGATGGCTCTTTGTACCGGCCTAGACGTATGCGAAGGGATGGTAGGGTATAGACGTACATGGCATTATCCAGGTGGATGAGCTCTCCGTCCAATTCTCCGCTCAACACGCGTTTAAATTTATTCCACCCATCACGCTCTAGTGTCACCGGATTCCATAGCATTTCAGCGGGTGTCCAGTAAATAGCTAGATCGTCTTTCGCCAGTTTGACTTTATCTGCATACACGTATAACCGCACACTAGGTGTAAGAGGCAAGATGGCTCGTAGTGGTAGCGACATGCTTGCTCTCAATGTCCAACGGTAAATGATACACACTCTGTCTCTTCCCCTCGTATTTATAGTGTCAATACCACAGCGCCAGGGTGAATAGGGCACAGACTAGTATGAGGCCAACCAGCCGGCGCTGGTTCCGGCGTGAGCGCTCCTGGTCCATAGCGCGAGCATCAAGGATGGCTGTCATAGTCCAGTAGTGGTGAGTGATGGCACGCCTGTCCATCGAGTGCACTCTGTGGAGGACCGCTTCTGTGAACTCGTTCAGGATCTGGCGTCGTCCCTCGTTGTCGTCGCCATCTGCAAACATGGACCGGACCACTGCTCGGTAACCCGTGAATGAATTCACCACGGTGGTATACTGTAAAATGCGAGTCGCATGGGGCTGGATCTCCGCCATGGCTCTGTAGAAATGAAGGTGTGGGATCCAGAGGGACGTGTTTTATAGACCAGATGTAGCTCTACGGGTGTAGTCCGTGATACGTACTATTCTGATGGGTTAGTCCAAAAAAGGGAGCAACAACAACAACAACAACAACAACAACAACACAGATTACAGATCAATCCTTTTATTATGCGTGAACAACATAGAAATGCATGTACTGACCTGTCTGTGGGAGGTTTCCCACAATGGCGTTCACCTTCGCGTCTTTTCGTGTACGTCCGTGTCTTTTCGTTAAAGTCCGTGTATCTTCGGTAAAGTCCGTAGGCATTGGGCAAGGAAGCTTTTTCCCGAGACCGAATCACCGCCAGACATGACTGCATCACCGCGGATGAATACATTCTTGCACTCACTCACACCACAGGTCGAGTGAGGTATCAAAGTGAAGCTTAGGTGAAGGAGCATCTAATGGACTGGGTGTGGGGTTGACATATCGATAAAAAATGGATATGACCTTGAACTGATCACGTGACCTCCCCGTGATGACAAATACCCAGAACCAAGTCAGTACATGCATCCCATAGTCCCAGGTCACGCCCGATTCACGCAGACAGGAAGTGACGTCATACACCTGCGCACAACCGTGATGGAAAAAACCCAGAAAGGGTATGAAAATAGCCTTTTTTTGGAGCTAGGAGAGCCCTAATGGACCAATGGGGTCGAGTGAGGTATCAAATTGAAGCTGAGGTAAAGGGGCATCTGATGAACTGGGTGTGGGGTTGACATATCGATAAAAAATGGATATGACCTTGAACTGATCACGTGACCTCCCCGTGATGACAAATACCCAGAACCAAGTGAGTACATGCATCCCATAGTCCCAGGTCACGCCCGATTCACGCAGACCGGAAGTGACGTCATACACCTGCGCACAACCGTGATGGAAAAAATGGATATGACCTTGAACTGATCACGTGACCTCCCCGTGATGACAAATACCCAGAACCAAGTGAGTACATGCATCCCATAGTCCCAGGTCACGCCCGATTCACGCAGACCGGAAGTGACGTCATACACCTGCGCACAACCGTGATGGAAAAAACCCAGAACCAAGTCAGTACATGCATTCCATACAGGCAGAATGCAGGCAGGCAAGCAAGGCAGGGATGCAGGCAGGCAGGCAGGCAGGCAGGGAGACAGGTCAGGTCAGGTAAGTCAGATTGAATACACCCCTTTCCCTAAAAATGGACTCCTTTTATACGTTTTGCATGTGGGTTTCAAAATGGTGGACAACAACAGGCCGGGAAAACCCAGAGACCTCATTTGCATATTTTCAGTGGACAACAAACAGGCCGCCATTTTGAAACACACCACCCATAACACACACAAACAAGCCGCCATTTTGAAAAAAACCCAAAGACCTCATTTGCATATTTTCAGTAACCACAGGCCGCCATTTTGAAAATATGCAAATGAGGGCTGGGGTGAGGCAAGTGCAATTGTCCACCATTTTGAAACACACCACCCACAACACACACAAACAAGCCGCCATTTTGAAAATTAAGCCACCCTTGGGGAAAAACCCAAAGACCTCATTTGCATATTTTCAGGGGACAACAGGCCGCCATTTTGAAACACACCACCCCTAACACACACAAACAAGCCGCCATTTTGAAAATATGCAAATGAGGGCGGGGTGAAACAAGTGCAATTGTCCACCATTTTGAAACCGACCACCCCTAACACACAAATACAAGCCGCCATTTTGAAAATATGCAAATGAGGGCGGGGTGAAACAAGTGCAATTGTCCACCATTTTGAAACCGACCACCCCTAACACACAAATACAAGCCGCCATTTTGAAAATATGCAAATGAGGGCGGGGTGAAACAAGTGCAATTGTCCACCATTTTGAAACCGACCACCCCTAACATACAAAAACAAGCCGCCATTTTGAAAATATGCAAATGAGGACTGGGGTGAAACAAGTGCAATTGTCCACCATTTTGAAAACACAATGACCTCATTTGCATAAACTCATTTGCATAAACTCACGCATGCGCACACACACCATTCCATCCCAAAAATAAATTCTGCGCATGCGCAGTGAGGCGCTATTAACTCCAAAGACTTGCTCTATACTACTGACGTTTTAAGGCCAAATATCTTTAATATGTAAAGCCTGTTAAAGTTGAGAGATGTGTGCGGGGTAATATGTAATTATTTACTCTATGATTTTGTCATCAGGTTGTACTGCAGTGCCAGGTATGGGTGCTGACCTGTTCTAGCTTTCCTAGCTTTCCTAAATGTGGGCAGATAGAGTACATGTAGGAGTGACAGCATAGTATAGTCCGCACAGCTGATCTGAGGGTGAGTCTTCAAACACTTGAGAGCTAGTCCATTCTATAGTCTGTTCTGCATGAATCTATTCTGACTGATGGTAACCATGAAAACAATGTACTGATATATTCATGAAGTCGTTTTGTTCGCATTCATCTAGTCATTTTATCGCACTAGTTATCTTGTTAAATGCCCTGCATCTAGTCACATAACCTGTAATCATGGTAAACATGAACATTACATGTAGTTGTCTACATGTGCATACAATCCTTATGCATTTTATTGTTTTATTCATGAATTATTGTCTTGTAATTAATGATGATTATAGACCTTTGATATTTCACCGAATATGTCATTTGAAGCCATGTTTCATTTTTGAAATATTGGAGTGGTGCCGCTAATTTGAATGATTAGTCGCATAAAATGAAGCAATATATAAGTTGCAGTGAAAATCATGGAACAATGAAGCCATAGATGTTGTTGAAAGATCCATGTAGTCCGGGGTATGTGCATCCTCGCAAGCCAGTGTAACAATCGATAGGTTACGATCGATACACTAGCTTGGTTAGGTACCGATAGCAGTTCTGGAAAAAATAACTCGACGGGTTTCAACCAATCATTAAAGGTCAACCCAAACGTTCTGAGGTCAAAAATATAAAAAAATAGTCCTTTCGATTCTGAAAATAATGATATTTTTTTCATAATTTTGTGCAGTCTGGTTGGCGAGATATTGCCGTTTGAAAGGTGAAAATCGCTCTCCTGTGAATTCCAGCTGTGACGTCACGGAGGGAAGCCGTCTTGTATTCTCTATGTTAAAGCCGTATACCACAGTCGTATGTAGCTGCTGATTTCTGGAGATTTTCGGAGTATCGGGGCATCATTTTTTAAATATGCCGCGACGTTGTGTAGTGGGAGGTAGCAGTTTTACTACAGATGACGGTGTTAGTATTCATTTGTGGCCCAAAGACGAGAAAATCGCTGCAAATTGGACGAAATTTGTACGCAACACGAGAGTGTGGAAAGAGGGCCGAGCCAGTACTCGTATAATTTGTTCGGCACATTTTGACAGAAAGACATCATTCGAGGACATCTACAGCGTAGCAGTTGAATTCTGGTACAAACCAAAACTAAAGAGAACAGCTATTCCAACTATCAAACGTAAGAACAATCAGAATGTGACGGCAAAGAAATCGGACAAGGAGAATCTATCACGGACATCGGCTGAACGAACCTAGCCTGCAAGCGAGGCCTCGTGCAGGGGGACGGCTGTACATGCCCTGCTCGCTCTCGCGTGGCATTTGTTGCTTGAGCACCTACAGGTTAGACTGGATGAGTCTCTATTTCATATATACACGTTTAACCATTTGTTCCAATGTGTCTTAATGTCTGTATTTGTATGTTCAATTTTATTCATTCTATGTATGCGTTTTTAGCCAAATGTTGGCACAAACTTCACGCAAATAAATTATCTAAATTATATACTATTTAATAATAATAATAAAATGATCTTTCATAAATATATATACGTTTGATAAGTAAATAAATAAAAACACCAATTGGAGTGAATGGCTGTAGATACAGAAGTGATAATTATACTTTCATAATCCCTTGACATTTGAGATTGTGGGAATATCATTCGATTTCAATTCAATTGAGGTAATTTGTCGAAAATTGAGCAAATGTGAATGCCGATCCACTCACCACGGCTTACTTTTCGCCATGAATGTCCAAAGTTTTTTTATCAAACTATATAATTCTGAAATTGGTATTTCATGGGGATTATGGGAAAACAAACAAAATTCAAGTCGGACGTATATCAGTAGAGTTATCAACAGTTTACTGTCCATACTGCCGAATCCCGGAGTTTATCCCTTCGAAAAGGCTGCCTCGGTCAGTAACAACAATAACAACACAGATGTGCTCGTTCGTTACATCACAGAATCGTTCTACATTCAATACAGTTTGAAATGTATGGACATTTGGTCTTATAGATGACGATAATAAGGTTTCCAGTCAAGTTGCATACCAATCTGTATTCAACAAACGACCTCTCCGAATCCTGTCGTCGTCGAGTTCCACGTTGTCAGAGTGGTTGTCACTGTCAGAATCGGAGCCGTACGGCTCAAATTGATAGGGCTGAATTCCGCCGTTGGTCTGCAAACAACTGTTAATTTGCCCGTCATCATCCTCCTCTATGTCTATTTCATCTTCTTGGCGAAAAATATTTCCATCTAAGCAGCTGATATCGCTCGAATCGACATCTGAACCGGAGCTCTGACTGCACTCGCTTTCCATGTTATCCGCTGTTTTTTCTCAGGCAACTTCCCTGCGTGACGTCATCAACCCAGCTGTGAAAGTGTGGAAAAGCTCACTTTGCTCCCATTTACGTGTGTTTCTGATCAGATTAGAATTTTTTCAATATTTTTTTCATACAAAGTGAAGTATGAACTATGATTGTTAAGGATTTTTAGACAAAAAAAAATTCCGTTTGGGTTGACCTTTAAGCGCGTTGAAGCAGTTCATCAGGCCAATCCACAGTGAGGTTTGAGTTTTGACTGGTTTGAATTTCATCTCGGCCAGACTATCTTTGAAGTTAGGCTGAAATCGGGTGTCAAAGCGAAAACCGCAGGCTTCAGATACCGAAGCGCTAATTCAGAACAACCGCCGGGGGTGAAATGTACGAGATTATGTTGTTGACGCAACGACTCGAGAACTCAACCGTTTTACTAAAAAGGTTCAGGTAAACCCTCTGTGAGGACTTAGGGATTACCTGGACTTGTGCAGATAGGGTATGTGTGGATGTTCACATTTTCCATATACAAAAAACTGAAGTTCAAATAGCCCTATATGAGGTAACGGCCTATACCTCGATCAAGGTATAATTCCCTGATAAAGATATACATGTAATACCTCGATCAAGGTATTTTCCTCAACCTGTTATAATTTGACACATAGATAATTTGCATAGATTGTGGAATGATCAATTTCCGCTAGTTGTCGCATGTCCTCACTTTCAGTGAACATAAACGATCATCGAAGAAATTGTACTCTGCAAAAATCTCTGATGTTCACTTGTGCGTTTTTCATATATTCCATTTCATAAATTTACTAATATGCACATAAAACATCGTTTTTGAATCTCCTGTCTTCTTCTCAGCACATTTGTGAACGTCCATCAACCCACGCTTCCATTTTGTCAACATAGCCAGATGTATCATAAATTAATCACGCTCAATCATGTGATAATGGGAATATGTAAAATAATAACTTTCTCATATGGTGGACATGAATGAACATGCAAACCCAACTTTCGGGCCGAGAATCACGAACTGAGCAATGGTTTGTGTGAGGCGATCAATTTGTCTAGACCGGATTATTTTCAATATTTTCAATCTCACATGAAGTACTGACCATGCTGTTTTTCTCTACCTGTGTACCTTCTCTGATTTTAGCTAGATCATCTGTTCCTGACATGCCTGAGGCGAAAGAAAAGTTTGATGAGGAACTCAAAAAAGAAGGAAGCGGAGACAAGCCATATTACTAAAAGAGTGATTCCGAATTCTCCATGAGAACAGGCGAGAGGCAGTTGGGTCAGTCAGGGATGGTTCGGTCAAGAATCTTTTTTAGATTGGTCCCCTCCTCCAGGATGCAGAATTTGTGAGTATAGGTCATAACTTGAATTACTAAGTTTTGATTATTCATTGCAGTGCTCGAAATGTCTATCTATTTGCCGGATACATGTATGTCCCACAGAAAATTGACTTGTCCAGCAATATTTTCCGGCAGTCCGACAGTTTCAGCATCAGGCAGACTGAGAAACAAAGCGATTAGAAGAAAATAATTTTAGTATCTTCCACGATGTTTCACTGCGATCAAAAAATCGCTTTACGTTTTCCCGTTGCAAAAATCCACTGTCATTGTTGTTTACGGCTGGGCTTGCTTTCCTGGGGACCTATTTAGCAGGATAACATTTTTCATTTGACCACAGCGGGTCACGTCATTCTTGAAGAAACACCGTTCTGCAGAGCCTAGCTCATCGACTACCATATTCTGGACGACTACTAGGAATGTGGTAAATCAAATCTGTCATTTCCTGTCTCGCTGTCTAAAGATGGCGGGTTTGTTTAAATTTGGATTCACCTCTTCGGGGGGGGGGGAGGCAGCCCGAAGATGGAAATCAGAGCGAAACAGTTCCTCAGAAAGTACCAAAAGATAGTCTATCGACATCAGCTGGTGTTACGCGCAACAAAGGCTGAATGGCGCGTTCATCGGTCCTGATTAGACTACAAGGAGGACTCGCGGATGATGTTCTGTACAACTATACTACGACTGAATCAATTAGATTGGATGTTCCATACACGATTTTGTTAACTTACACCGGCATACCAGGTTGGATTTGTTTCCCCAATGATTATTAATTTGATAATAATGTTATAAATTTGAGATAAAGTTAAAACAAACTCAGAATTATTTAATGGTTTAATTCTGGAATTTATTTACATAATATAATCTGAATGAAAATTGATAACATCCCAATGAAAAAAAATGTCCTGCTTAAAATCAGTATGTCCTGTAATTTTTTTGCCTACCAGGACAAATGTCATGTTGGTGATTTTCAATATTTCAAGCCCTGCATTTACATCTTTACTGGATGTTTATAGCTCATGCTGATAGTTAGTTATTTTTCTTTAGTTCATTTGCAGATTGTTTTTAGTAAGGATTATTACAAATGCAACTAAGTGGGTTTTTTTTTGATAATTGGATGATGACGATTGCAAACTGAATCTTGTCCGAACAATAGCCCCGAACTTTAATGACATTTTCATAGTCCTTTTATACACAAATGATGCAATGCACTGGCCATTTAATGACATTGGGTGTGCAAGCTACAATGAGGTCAAAAGGAGCATGACTATTTGAATCAAAAGTATCATGTAGCTCCAAAAACTATGTACCTACCCCAATCCTCATCTCCATTTTTATACGCTTACTCCAAAGGCGGATGTATTATGTGAACGCTTTCCGTTCCGTTACCAATTGGGACCAAGGCATTTAAACAACCTTCAAATTTGGACCAGTGTAATTTTGAATGTATGGGTGTATATTGAAGACCCTTGGGCTCTTGTTACCTATTGATGAACAACATCAAACTACCCTCAAGTGTTCTACTTTTGTTTGGAATCCTACATATTGTCCTTGTTATGATGCAGCTAAAGGTCTTATTGAGGAATGTCAAGATATCCAGTTACATTGTTGTTTTTATTATTAAAACCAAATCAAATAGATGTATCGTGGACTCCTTAGAAATAAATATCACACTCGAAGAAGCAGCATATCAGCAAATGCAGTTAATGTTGGTAATCTAAAGGACAAAAACAAAAAAATCTGATAATTCACTTTGTTCATTATAGCGCAAGAATAGAAATTATACCATTCTGTTGTTTTACGGTTGATTTCTTCATTTAAGCTTACTTCCTTCTGCAGATAATTTTGGAGTACCAGCTCTTGAAACAGGATAAAGCTATAGACCTGGAAGCCAACTATGCAGAACTGATGACCAATCTGTCCAACCTCAGACGGAGAAGATGGAGTGAGTATGCACCCTTTATTTTTGCTACACCTATTTTTGCTACATGTACTTTGTATCTCATCACAGCTTAATAATCCCTAGTGAAACCGGCCATAATGGACTCGAGCGACAGGTTTTGTATTCTGGGCTATGATGAAACTACACAATTTTGTAATTATCCTGACTCATGGTAATCCCTCAAATAATTCAGAAAAAATATCTTTTAGGATTTATTAAGAGAATTTATCTGCAAAACTGACTTTGGTATTATGTTGAATTGGTAGAATATGTGATAAAATCCATGTCAAATACGAAAATTTTCAAATACCCGGCAAATTTTTCTGCTTAAACATAAATTTTTCTGTGCAGTATTATTAAGAGAATATCGTTCTGCAATTTATTAGGGCTGTTTCAGAAAAATGTACCTCGGTGGGGGGATGGGGACAGAAGGCACTTAGCCTGTTTACTTGTTTTTTTGTCCTCTGCTACGAAGTGGTGGGAGGACTTGGAAATGCTAGCCCTCCCACATCTTGTGAACACGATATATTGAGAACAATTCGACCAATCAACTTCAAACTTTAGAAGGTGCTTCACATCAGTTAGACGGTCATTGGTATTGATTTTCATTGAGGTACGTAATCCAAGATGGCTGCCATTGACCATATAGGATTCTGTCTGTCCCACATCTTGTGAACGTGATAACTCGAGAACAATTTGACCAATCTATTTCAAAATTGGGAAGGTTCTTCATGTCAGTCAGCCGGCCGTTGGTATTGATTTTCACTGACGTGCGTAATCCAAGATGGCTGCCATTGACCATATTGGATTTCATCCGTCCCACGTCTTGTGAACGCGATATCTTGAGAACAAATCAACCAATCGACTTCAAATTTGGGAAGGTTCTTAAAGGAGTACTTACCTTAGTTTTGAGTGTGACTATATTTATCAGCAATCGTATTCCAAACCTTATTATATGAAATTTATGTTGATAGAATGCAAAATAAAAGAAATATTGAATATTTTGTTGTTCGCCACTGGGCGCCGACATTGCACCAGTGGGTGACGTTTTTAGATGAGCGGAAGTGAGTGTATACTCATCTAAAAACGTCACAACGCCAAGCCGATTTAAGGTTGATCGTGTTGGTAATGCCGACAATTCACATGAGAGGGAACTCAGTAAATCCACTGACGTTCTAGTTGATTTTATTAACTCAAGTTTAATCATGAAAATGTTTACAAACTTAGAAGTATCGTTGTTCAACCCAAATCATTACACAATTGCAGAGGACACTCTTTTAGTTTACCGCTCAGCTTCAAATTTTCTTCAGAATGACTCGGGTAAGTCTCAGTTGAAAAACTTTGGGAAGAAATTCTTCAGTTGGCAGAGTTAACCTGCATCACTTTCCTTTTAGGAATTATCCCCGTGGGATTTGCCGCGCCAGTTTTTTCCTCGAATTAAAACTCGGACCCAGAGTAATTCAAATGTCCGTGGTTGGCACGGGGAACGTTCCTGGATCAAGCGTTAGTCGTGACGTTGTCCTGAATGCTGACGTCATCAGTCACGTCGTCACACAGGCAACATGGCTGCGCCCACGTCGAACTCAAAGCGGAAACATTGCTTCACAAATTATATTAAAAATAATAGGTTATCGCTCCCAACGACAGTAAAATAGTTGGTTATATTTTTTTAAGAGTCTTACCTTTGTAATATGAACCTATGCAAAATAAAGTAAGTATTCCTTTAACTGGTTCGCTGCGGGCGGCCACTATCGGGGCCCCTGTGTAAACTGCGGGCGGCCACTTGCGGGGCCCTGAACTTGTCCGTCTTCGCGAGTATGCTGAGGTACCAATGTCTAAATCGATATTTTCAAATTTACCATGCGCGAAACCTTATAAAAACCTTACATATTGTTAGCTAAGTCTGTCTTGATATTTTGGATGTAAGCTCCATATTCTGTCTTAATCAGAAGAATGAAGCCGGGAGAAAGAAAAGTAAAAAATAAATCAATCAGAAATAACGCGAAGGGAGATTTTCATAAAATCTCGCCGAGAAGGAAAACCCCATCAAAATATATTACTCTTTGGTATATTTTAAGTATAAAAGCACAGTTTATCTTTCCATGGTGTTGATTCCGATGAAATCAGCGCAACGAACTTTATTTTCACATAATTCAGTCAACTTCTCCCGCAACAGAATTGTCGCCATTATCGAAATCACGTCGTCGTTTTGCTATGGAAAATTTCCAGTACAACATCTGGGACAATCAATGACCTATATTTCGGCCACGTGACGGCTTTGTCCAATCGCGAGACTCGTTGCTTCCAGCTCTCTGAAGGGGATATCCTTCTATCCTTTCCAAATCCGTCATTATCGCGTGTTTTCATTGGCCATCCATCAAAGTAATGACTATTTATAGAAAGAACAAGGATTCCCCTTGACAACGAGACCTAGACCTTCTGAAATGGCGGGCAGATAGCCGAACACGACCACGCTGAAGACAGCGGGAAAAAGACGCTTTTCGAGCGTTATTTCGACGAAAATCGTCCATTTTGGCGATAATAAGGTGAAGTCAGTGTAGCCTCTTGCAATAAAATGTATTTACGCTGACAATTTTAAATATTTCGGCATAAAATAAAATAAAATAAAATAAACGTGGACCGAACTGTTATGAACCGGCTTCTACGAAAGGCAAATCTTGACACACACGTATGAATGATATTTTTGCTTATAAAACCCGAGTGTAATACAGTGCTCCAGATAAGGGGCGTATTGGCGTAATTTACGCCTACAAAAAGTTCAAAAACGCATGCATGCTGAAATCTAGGCGTAACAAATACGCCCGATAAATAGCTGATACGCCTTATCGCCAAAATCAATGCGTAAAATTTCTCTAATAAACGATGCCGTCAATCCGTTGACTCCGTCTCCTGATCTCCGCAAGGCATATCAAGGGAGACAAATCTGTCTCCGGAGGTGTCTTACGTTGTTGTCATATAGTTCATCAGCAATACCCTTGCACGGAGACTGGAGAGCTTGCCTGAAACAGTACCGTTGCTATAGTGAGCAGCCATTTTTTTCACTGCAGCAATCACATCATGTGTGATTCGGTTAAAGATGTCCGGGACACGCAAAATAACCTCCTTTTTTGCCAAATCTACCGAGGAGACGGTGCAGAATTTAGTGCGGAGGATTATAGACTCTATAGTCACTGGAGTTGTAGAACTATGCGCAAAAACTTCAGGCAAGAAACTACACAGTTATGTCTTGTGATCGGCATGTACGTCCCTTTGTCCGTGCGTCAACAACTTGTCCGGACCAGAAGTTTTTCAGAACCGTTAATACTCCTGGTATGACAAGCGATACTCCTTCGAACAAATTTGGAGGAGTATAGTACTCCTCATAAAAAAAAATTATCTGGAGCACTGTAATAGTGAAATATATAGTAAAAATAGGAACTTCTGCAGTGCACCATAAAGAAGAATCCAGCAGCCAAACAGTTAACATCAGTTAGATGGTCATTGGTATTGATTTCACCGAGGTAAGTAATCCAAGATGGCTGCCATTGACTATATTGGATTCCATCCATCTCACATCTTGTGAAAGTAATACCTCGAGAACAATATGACCAATCGAATTCAAAGTTGGGAAGGTTCTTCACATCAATCAGATGGTCATTGGTATTGATTTTCATTGAGGTAGTATGTAATTCAAGATGGTTCCCATTGACCATCTTGGATTCCGTCCATCCTGCATCTTTTGAACATGATATTTTAAGAACAACTCAACCAATCGACTTCAAACTTTAGAAGGTGCTTCACATTAGTTAGATGGCCATTGGTATTGATTTTCACTGAGGTACATAATCCAAGATGGCTGACATTGACCATCTTGGATTCCGTCTGTCCCGCATCTTGTGAACGCGGTATCGTGAGAATAATTCGTCCCATTGACGTCAGACTTGAGAAGGTGCTTCACATCAGGTAGACGGCCATTGGTATTGATTTTCATTATGTAATCCAAGATGGCTGCCATTGACCATTTTGGATTTCACTCACCCATATTGTACACATGTGTGTTGTGAACACAATATCTTGATCATACTATATCTTGTATTCCTCACATCGATTTATAAACCTCACCATCCACAAATCCATATACAACTACAGACTTACATTCCAGTGTTACACTACCCATTACTGATTCCCAAACCTCCTCAAATTGTCTCAACAATTCCAGATAAATCTCTCTTTCCATATACACATATCCAATTTTCAAGTTATATTTAAGGAGATATTGGAAGCGTATATGCTGTACGCTCTCAAACAGGTTACTTGGCGGAGGACCTGCTAGCTACTCAGCTTGTAACATTGGACATATGGGTTGCGTGGGTTGTTGGGGATCTGTCCCCCATGTACATTTTCCTGGAATAGCCCTTAGAGGCATTAAGCATATATTTTACACATTCATCCATTTGTCTGATCTTTCTCCCTATTTGCTTAGTTAAATTTGAAGCTATCCAAATATGAGTTGCAAATTGGCACAAAATTGACACACCCCTGCCTCTTATTTTCTTATGTTATTCAAGGGAACAGACCTTGCGGATCTGGACGTTAAAGCCTGGTTGAAGTTTCAAGAAGAATTAAAGACCAAATCAGAAGTGCGAATTGAGCCCTTTCGGAGTGTTATATTTTCAAGAGTTATGGCCCTTCGTTCTTCAAATCTTTGTGAACTGGGACTTGTCCGGGCTGGATTTCAGTTAATATTGTATGGACAAGTATGCAATTTGCATGATATGTGGTCAGTGTCCCATAGTTGTGCAGCGTAAAGTTTCTCCGTGTTTCGCTTAGATTTTCAAGAGTTATGGCCCTTTGTTCCTGGAATCTCCGTGAATTGGGACTTGTCCGGGCTGGATATCGGTTAATATTGTATGGACAAGTATGAAATTTGCATGTTATGTGGTCAATGCCCCATAGTTGTGCAGCGTGAAGTTTCTCTGCGTATCGGTTATATTTTCAAGAGTTATGGCCCGTTGTTCCTCAAACCTCAAATATATATATTTGTCCAGGCTGGATTGATACTTGGGATATACATTATACAACTGAATCAAGGTGAAGAAAGTGACTTAAGCAGAGTTGTGATATTTTTGCGAATTAGGCCTTGATTTACCAATTAAACTCATTCTATTTTCAATTAACCGATTTGGGGAAAGTGGCTACATATATATGTTATTCTACATTCCAAAGCAGACCAGTGTAACTGCATGTATAGTCTCAGGATTTATGATGAATTCAATTGACGACGTAATACACATAATTGTCACCATACAGTAGTTGTGCATGGGTTGGACTTTTTCAACCGGATTCACATTTTCCTGAGCTCAGTTGTTCCCCTTCATCATGTATATCAGAAGCATTTTAAACAACCAGTTGTGGATATATATTAAATACACCGTTTTGGCTATTTTAAAGGCTGGTTTTCACCAAATTTCTTGTGAGTGCAACTACATGTATAGTCTCCGGATTTATAATGAATTCAATTGACGATTTACTTGTCACCATACAGTAGTTGTGGATGTTAAGGACTTTTTCGACCTGATGGCATGATTCTGAGTTGTTCCCCCTGATTATGTAGAAGCAGTTTAAAGCGACCTGTTGTGGAGATGTTAAATGAGCCAGTTTGACTATTTTTAAGGCTAGTTTTGATAACTGCTTTCAACCTTGTGGCATAATGACTACTTTCCTTAATAAATTTACGGATTGTTTTATTTCAGTTTGTTGTTGGCTTCTGATTTCTCCACCAAAGTAGATTCAGCAGTTAGTTGTGTGCCTTGGCACCAAGAAGGGGATGCATGGTGTGTCCATGGAGACAAAGAATATGAAGTCGAAGAACATAACATCCGGAGCAAATTTATATTTTCAGCATACTGCCATTGCTAAACATGTTCAGAAGCTAAACGCTTGAGCTACGCGCATGCTCGTCAACACTTTTTCCACACATCCAATGGCTAAACATGTTCCCCCAATGTAATGTTTAGAATTTAAACGTGTTTAGCAGAGAACTATGGCTAAACATGTTTAGCAGGGAACTATCGATAAACATGTTTAAACCCTAAGCACCAAATCACTAAACCACATGTTTAGCGGGATGACGTGTGGAAAAAGTGTTGACAGGTATGCGCGTAGCTTATGTGTTTAGATCCTTCACGCATGTTTAACAGTGTATTTCAGCTATATAGCGACGATCAAACAAAATTCTAAGTATTCAAGTCACTAACTTAGTAATGCAACGCATTAAAACACATTACAACTTATGTAACAGCCCGATTTCTCTCAAATAACCCAAGATGCAATCCTCCCTCACCGGACTAAAAAGATCTTCCAAAGTAGTCGCTCGATAAAAATCATCTCTTACAATCTTAAAATCTAGGCATTCGATAAGAATATGTTTCACCGTGAGATCATCATGGCATGGAACACACCTTGGGACTGGCTATTTTTTTAGTAAATGTTCGTGAGTTAATCGTGTATAGCCGATTCTACATCGCCTGATCATGGGTTGATCGAAACGTTTCCGGCTGTTCAGATGAGTATAACCTACAGTTTTTTTGAACTCATGAAGTTTGTTATTATTCGCAGCATCCCATAAACATTGAAACAGCCGTCTCACATAAGTACAGATAGAGGGGATATGGGATTCCAACAGGATCAATCTCATCATCTAGGGCTGCATTAGCCATTCTATCAGCCTCAGTATTACCTTTGATGCCAACGTCACTAGACAACCAACAGAACACAATATCAATCTGTTGATCAAATCTACAGTCCTGTAGTTGTAGAATACTCAAGATAGTGGGTCATGAATCGTTCCACTTTTAATCGCTTGGGGGCATGACAGTGAATCTGAGAATATAACGTATTTTTCCCTTTTAGTGGAACCAATACCTTCTAAATCCAACAATATATATAGCTTTTGCTTCTGCAGTGAATATCGAACTTTTATCTGGTAGGCGACATGTTTTAGTTTTGGAACTAAAGCTAGTAGCACATGCTACTCTCTCATCATAGTTAGAACCATCTGTTTAAATAGCCTGATGCTATCTATATTTCTCTCTCAGTAGACCAAATTCTTGTGTATACAAGAGCTGGCTCGTGTCTACATGCCAACTAATGTCATCTGGTTTACATATGTCGTATGCAAGGCAACACGAAATCAGGGTGAGAAATATATCAGTTATTCATGCTCGAATGGACCGGAACAACCTACCGATCTAGCTACACACGACAAATGCCCATATACCATCTACAGTCTAACAGTATCGTGTTATATAATTCCATACCTAAATGATGTGCGGCTAAAGACAGGCATGGGTTCGGATCTTCGGTCATAAATAGATGTAAAATCTGTCAAAAAAACCCTGTAAAAGTATATATTTTCTAAATGGACACACTCATGCCATTATTTCAGGAGACTTGTAAGCTATTGAAATTGAAAGGGAAAGACTTGCAATCTTCCTTAAACCTTCTTCAACTTTTCTGAAAAACTCCATAAAATATATGAAAATGTGTCAAATTCTACCCCCAACACAGAGAAAACGTATGAAATGATTTTCTTTTTATGTATGATAAAGTGTTTCCCGTCCAAAGGACAATTTAAAATGGCAAAAAAAAAAACAGGAGATCGACCTGCTCGTTTTTTGTAAAATTTTATCTCCATAAAGAAATCATTTTCGCTTCCCGAAAAAGTGCGGATTTTGGCCCGCCAGATATTCAATTCCGGACACGATTAACTCTGTAGTGGCGAGTGCGTGCGATCAACAAGCAATTGTTATATCCTCGTTTGGAGAAATGGTTACGTCCAGCAGGGTGATACTATAGATATCAGTTAGTATAAAGGTAAGAAGAATTACCATGCTGTCAAATTCGGGCGTCCTTCCTCATTATAAAATTAGGGAAGGGCCACTTTGTGCGAAACCGTGGCAAGTATGGAGTGCACCCTTAAAGGCTAGGGTGTTTTCTCAGAATTTCTGTTCTCAAGGCTATGACAATCTTGGGGTGCTTGCGAGCTTCTTGGTCTGCGACACTTGCGTTTAGTATGCAGTTTACCGGATATCCCGTCAATCACTTTCCCCCTTTGCGACTTTTGCTGAAAAATCACGAGTTTACGAGCTCAATAAGAATATCATAGCATTATGCCTTGACCGTGATAATCAGACTCATGTATAAAGATCGGGAGTGATGATCAGCTTTCGAATGAGGCATGAGAAGCAAAATAAACGCAAAAATAGCTGAAATTCGAGCCAAATTTTCAATAATTTTTCATTCCGACTTTCCAAAAGATTGGGGGGTGGAAGTACAAACTTCGAGATAAAAGGGACAAAACCATAATAATACGCTCTCATTCGCTTTAGATCAGGGTGTTAGTGTGATCCGTATTGAAAATTAATCTCTTTGACTTTCACATTGGCAATAATAGGACACACAGGTCACTAATGCTAACATATATGCCTAACCAAGGGGAGGTAATTCTGTATAGGTCTAAATAGCATATATGCAAGGCCAATGCTATCATACCATGTAGTAGGCATCAAATCGAAACATTTTTAAGATAAATGATTGTTATGATCCCGTTCAATATCAAGTCATTACAAGGTCCGAATAAGCACTTTTAACGAGTATTGTGTGGGAGGACACACAATATTTAGCCTACTCGTGTATTATAACCGCGCAATGGAGCCTACATTAATGGTGCATTCCACACCTAAATGATGTGCGGCTATATACAGGCATGGGTTCGGATCTTCGGCCATAAATAGATGTAAATCTTTAACAAAAACCCTGTAAAAGTATATATTTTCTAAATGGACACACTCGTGCCATTATTTCAGGAGACTTGTGAGCTATTGAATTTGAAAGGGAAAGACGTGCAATCCTCCTTATACCTTCTTCAACTTTGCTGAAAAACTCCATAAAATATATGAAAATGTGTCATATTCTACCTGCAACCCAGAGAAAACGTATGAAATGATTTTCTTTTTATGTATGTTAAAGTGTTTCCCGTCAAAGGACAATTTAAAATGGCGAAAAAAAAAAAAGGGTCGACCTACTCGTTTTTTGTAAAATTGTATCGTCATAAAGGAATCATCCCGAAAAAGAGCGGACTTTGGCCCGCCAGATATTTAATTCTGGACACGATTAACTCTGTAGTGGCGAGTGAGTGCGATCAACAAGCAATTGCTATATCCTCGTTTGGAGAAATGGTTACGTCCAGCAGGGTGATACTATAGATATCAGTTATTAGAAAGGTAAGAAGAATTACAATGCTGTCAAAATCGAGCGACCTTCCTCGTCATAAAATTAGGGAGGGGCCACTTTGTGCGAATCCGTGGCAAATGTGAAGTGCACTCTTAAGGACAATCAATTGGCACGTCAAATTCTCATAACCGAGGCAAATACAGTCCATCATTCAATACTAAGCATATATTATTCACTGTGTTTTTTATAAGATGGAGTAATATGCTGTGCACTGTAACAAAAAATATACAATTTGTGGCAATATGTCCTGCGAATATGGACAGTCGCAATAAACAATATACTACAGAAAACGATTTCAAAATTCAAACGAGTTCGAAATTCACGTGGATACAAGAATATTGTTCGGTGATACGGATTTTGATACAGCAGCAACATGATGTCCTGCCTGCATCGCTCGTGGGCAAAGGTTTCTGCACAATCCTGACTTGTCTTTATAAATGGTTTTAATTAGCTTCATTGAATCGGCTATATGATACGCCATCACTCCCCATTTTCCATGACCCCCAGAATTAAACATTATTGGAAGATCCATTTGCCACTGCTCTCGTAATATTCCGTAATCTGATGAGGTTGATGAGGTCCACCTTGCACGCCGCCAAATTTCAATGACACTACATTGTTTAATACTTTTAAATGTACCGAATAAGAAAAAATATGTTAACATACTTGTCAACGGGGCTATTTCCCATCATCATCGTTTTAAGACCGTTCGCAGAATTTTTAAAACATAGTACAATGGTAAATACGAAGCTGCACATCTGAAAACCCCTCGACTCTGGGCTTGAAAACTGTTGACCGCTTCTCTCTTGCAGGAAACAAGCTTATGTTTTTGTATACTATGATTGTCTTTTTGAATTTGGTGCTAATACTGTTATATGGAATATGAAATAGGTCTTTGGATTATGGACGCGGATATTCTCTAATGGACGACGGCTGGATTATGAATGACGGACTAGACGCTTGTAATATTTATAATGTATTCAATTTGAACCAAGATGTCAGTAACACGAAGTAGTCAAGTGACAAATATACAGATTATCACAAATTGGCAATTCGAAATGGCCTCTAGGATTTCCGTCCAATCAGAGAAACCGGTATTCATTACATAAGTCTCTTGATGCATCGATGATGTATACCAAATTTTACATCGAGCATTTGAATGGTATCAGATATAGAGATCATTACTGATTTTGCATAAATTGAAGATGGTCACCAAGTTTGGCGCCCAATCAGGGAAACCAGAACTGTCATTTATCGTAATTTGAGCGATACGCAAGAGGTAGGAAAAATTGACGTCTGGTGACTAAGAAGAAACCATATGACTACAGGAAAGTAATCGTCGACATCCAACATTCAGACCCGAGAATACGGTGGATTCTCGGACGTAGCCTTAGTATGTCAGCCGCGCGCGCTTTTATTGCAGATGTTCACGGCCCCTAGCACCGGCTTAAGCGGAATTGGATACGCTAGCTCGGGAGCTGTGATGACAGATCAGCTCAAACATCTCATCTGATGTTAATCGATGAGCATCATGGACGTCTGATGGAGTAAGCGCCTTAAAATGGGGTAACCTGGTAAATGCAACATACCAAGAAAAACTAACCTTTAAAATCCGGCGTCGTGCGGCTTAAATTTCCCACCGAAACAATAAACCTAAATATATTAGTTGAGTGACATGTACAGAGGGCGGGCCTCGGGGACTAGCAGTCCACAGCAGAATCCTACCATATACAGTTAATAAATTGGAGCGATACGCAAGAGGCAGGAAACATTGACGACGTATGGTGGCTAAAAAGCAATCATATGACTCTAAGCGAAAGTAATCGTCGACATCCAACATTCAGACCCGAGAATACGGTGGATTCTCGGACGTAGCCTTAGTATCTCAGCCGCGCGCGCTTTTATTGCAGATGTTCACGGCCCCTAGCACCGGCTTAAGCGGAATTGGATACGCTAGCTCGGGAGCTGTGATGACAGATCAGCTCAAACATCTCATCTGATGTTAATCGATGAGCATCATGGACGTCTGATGGAGTAAGCGCCTTAAAATGGGGTAACCTGGTAAATGCAACATACCAAGAAAAACTAACCTGTAAAATCTGGCGTCGTGCGGCTTAAATTTCCCACCGAAACAATAAACCTAAATATATTAGTCGAGTGACATGTACAGAGGGCGGGCCTCGGGGACTAGCAGTCCACAGCAGAATCCTACCATATACAGTTAATAAATTGGAGCGATACGCAAGAGGCAGGAAACATTGACGACGTATGGTGGCTAAAAAGCAATCATATGACTCTAAGCCAAAGTAATCGTCAACATCCAACATTCAGACCCGAGAATACGATGGATTCTCGGACGTAGCCTTAGTATCTCAGCCGCGCGCGCTTTTATTGCAGATGTTCACGGCCCCTAGCACCGACTTAAGCGGAATTGGATACGCTAGCTCGGGAGCTGTGATGACAGATCAGCTCAAACATCTCATCTGATGCTAATCGATGAGCATCATGGACGTCTGATGGAGTAAGCGCCTTAAAATGGGGTAACCTGGTAAATGCAACATACCAAGAAAAACTAACCTGTAAAATTCGGCGTCGTGCGCCTTAAATTTCCTACCGAAACAATAAACCTAAATATATTAGTCGAGTGACATGTACAGAGGGCGGGCCTCGGGGACTAGCAGTCCACAGCAGAATTCTACCATATACAGTTAATAAATTGGAGCGATACGCAAGAGGCAGGAAACATTGACGACGTATGGTGGCTAAAAAGCAATCATATGACTCTAAGCGAAAGTAATCGTCGACATCCAACATTCAGACCCGAGAATACGGTGGATTCTCGGACGTAGCCTTAGTATCTCAGCCGCGCGCGCTTTTATTGCAGATGTTCACGGCCCCTAGCACCGGCTTAAGCGGAATTGGATACGCTAGCTCGGGAGCTGTGATGACAGATCAGCTCAAACATCTCATCTGATGTTAATCGATGAGCATCATGGACGTCTGATGGAGTAAGCGCCTTAAAATGGGGTAACCTGGTAAATGCAACATACCAAGAAAAACTAACCTGTAAAATCCGGCGTCGTGCGGCTTAAATTTCCCACCGAAACAATAAACCTAAATATATTAGTTGAGTGACATGTACAGAGGGCGGGCCTCGGGGACTAGCAGTCCACAGCAGAATCCTACCATATACAGTTAATAAATTGGAGCGATACGCAAGAGGCAGGAAACATTGACGACGTATGGTGGCTAAAAAGCAATCATATGACTCTAATCGAAAGTAATCGTCGACATCCAACATTCAGACCCGAGAATACGGTGGATTCTCGGACGTAGCCTTAGTATCTCAGCCGCGCGCGCTTTTATTGCAGATGTTCACGGCCCCTAGCACCGACTTAAGCGGAATTGGATACGCTAGCTCGGGAGCTGTGATGACAGATCAGCTCAAACATCTCATCTGATGTTAATCGATGAGCATCATGGACGTCTGATGGAGTAAGCGCCTTAAAATGGGGTAACCTGGTAAATGCAACATACCAAGAAAAACTAACCTGTAAAATCCGGCGTCGTGCGGCTTAAATTTCCCACCGAAACAATAAACCTAAATATATTAGTCGAGTGACATGTACAGAGGGCGGGCCTCGGGGACTAGCAGTCCACAGCAGAATCCTACCATATACAGTTAATAAATTGGAGCGATACGCAAGAGGCAGGAAACATTGACGACGTATGGTGGCTAAAAAGCAATCATATGACTCTAAGCGAAAGTAATCGTCGACATCCAACATTCAGACCCGAGAATACGGTGGATTCTCGGACGTAGCCTTAGTATCTCAGCCGCGCGCGCTTTTATTGCAGATGTTCACGGCCCCTAGCACCGGCTTAAGCGGAATTGGATACGCTAGCTCGGGAGCTGTGATGACAGATCAGCTCAAACATCTCATCTGATGTTAATCGATGAGCATCATGGACGTCTGATGGAGTAAGCGCCTTAAAATGGGGTAACCTGGTAAATGCAACATACCAAGAAAAACTAACCTGTAAAATCCGGCGTCGTGCGGCTTAAATTTCCCACCGAAACAATAAACCTAAATATATTAGTCGAGTGACATGTACAGAGGGCGGGCCTCGGGGACTAGCAATCCACAGCAGAATCCTACATGTACCATATACAGTTAATAAATTGGAGCGATACGCAAGAGGCAGGAAACATTGACGACGTATGGTGGCTAAAAAGCAATCATATGACTCTAAGCGAAAGTAATCGTCGACATCCAACATTCAGACCCGAGAATACGGTGGATTCTCGGACGTAGCCTTAGTATCTCAGCCGCGCGCGCTTTTATTGCAGATGTTCACGGCCCCTAGCACCGGCTTAAGCGGAATTGGATACGCTAGCTCGGGAGCTGTGATGACAGATCAGCTCAAACATCTCATCTGATGTTAATCGATGAGCATCATGGACGTCTGATGGAGTAAGCGCCTTAAAATGGGGTAACCTGGTAAATGCAACATACCAAGAAAAACTAACCTGTAAAATCCGGCGTCGTGCGGCTTAAATTTCCCACCGAAACAATAAACCTAAATATATTAGTCGAGTGACATGTACAGAGGGCGGGCCTCGGGGACTAGCAGTCCACAGCAGAATCCTACCATATACAGTTAATAAATTGGAGCGATACGCAAGAGGCAGGAAACATTGACGACGTATGGTGGCTAAAAAGCAATCATATGACTCTAAGCGAAAGTAATCGTCGACATCCAACATTCAGACCCGAGAATACGGTGGATTCTCGGACGTAGCCTTAGTATCTCAGCCGCGCGCGCTTTTATTGCAGATGTTCACGGCCCCTAGCACCGGCTTAAGCGGAATTGGATACGCTAGCTCGGGAGCTGTGATGACAGATCAGCTCAAACATCTCATCTGATGTTAATCGATGAGCATCATGGACGTCTGATGGAGTAAGCGCCTTAAAATGGGGTAACCTGGTAAATGCAACATACCAAGAAAAACTAACCTGTAAAATCCGGCGTCGTGCGGCTTAAATTTCCCACCGAAACAATAAACCTAAATATATTAGTTGAGTGACATGTACAGAGGGCGGGCCTCGGGGACTAGCAGTCCACAGCAGAATCCTACCATATACAGTTAATAAATTGGAGCGATACGCAAGAGGCAGGAAACATTGACGACGTATGGTGGCTAAAAAGCAATCATATGACTCTAAGCGAAAGTAATCGTCGACATCCAACATTCAGACCCGAGAATACGGTGGATTCTCGGACGTAGCCTTAGTATCTCAGCCGCGCGCGCTTTTATTGCAGATGTTCACGGCCCCTAGCACCGGCTTAAGCGGAATTGGATACGCTAGCTCGGGAGCTGTGATGACAGATCAGCTCAAACATCTCATCTGATGTTAATCGATGAGCATCATGGACGTCTGATGGAGTAAGCGCCTTAAAATGGGGTAACCTGGTAAATGCAACATACCAAGAAAAACTAACCTGTAAAATCCGGCGTCGTGCGGCTTAAATTTCCCACCGAAACAATAAACCTAAATATATTAGTCGAGTGACATGTACAGAGGGCGGGCCTCGGGGACTAGCAGTCCACAGCAGAATCCTACCATATACAGTTAATAAATTGGAGCGATACGCAAGAGGCAGGAAACATTGACGACGTATGGTGGCTAAAAAGCAATCATATGACTCTAAGCGAAAGTAATCGTCGACATCCAACATTCAGACCCGAGAATACGGTGGATTCTCGGACGTAGCCTTAGTATCTCAGCCGCGCGCGCTTTTATTGCAGATGTTCACGGCCCCTAGCACCGGCTTAAGCGGAATTGGATACGCTAGCTCGGGAGCTGTGATGACAGATCAGCTCAAACATCTCATCTGATGTTAATCGATGAGCATCATGGACGTCTGATGGAGTAAGCGCCTTAAAATGGGGTAACCTGGTAAATGCAACATACCAAGAAAAACTAACCTGTAAAATCCGGCGTCGTGCGGCTTAAATTTCCCACCGAAACAATAAACCTAAATATATTAGTCGAGTGACATGTACAGAGGGCGGGCCTCGGAGACTAGCAGTCCACTGCAGAATCCTACCATATACAGTTAATAAATTGGAGCGATACGCAAGAGGCAGGAAACATTGACGACGTATGGTGGCTAAAAAGCAATCATATGACTCTAAGCGAAAGTAATCGTCGACATCCAACATTCAGACCCGAGAATACGGTGGATTCTCGGACGTAGCCTCAGTATCTCAGCCGCGCGCGCTTTTATTGCAGATGTTCACGGCCCCTAGCACCGGCTTAAGCGGAATTGGATACGCTAGCTCGGGAGCTGTGATGACAGATCAGCTCAAACATCTCATCTGATGTTAATCGATGAGCATCATGGACGTCTGATGGAGTAAGCGCCTTAAAATGGGGTAACCTGGTAAATGCAACATACCAAGAAAAACTAACCTGTAAAATCCGGCGTCGTGCGGCTTAAATTTCCCACCGAAACAATAAACCTAAATATATTAGTCGAGTGACATGTACAGAGGGCGGGCCTCGGGGACTAGCAGTCCACAGCAGAATCCTACCATATACAGTTAATAAATTGGAGCGATACGCAAGAGGCAGGAAACATTGACGACGTATGGTGGCTAAAAAGCAATCATATGACTCTAAGCGAAAGTAATCGTCGACATCCAACATTCAGACCCGAGAATACGGTGGATTCTCGGACGTAGCCTTAGTATCTCAGCCGCGCGCGCTTTTATTGCAGATGTTCACGGCCCCTAGCACCGGCTTAAGCGGAATTGGATACGCTAGCTCGGGAGCTGTGATGACAGATCAGCTCAAACATCTCATCTGATGTTAATCGATGAGCATCATGGACGTCGGATGGAGTAAGCGCCTTAAAATGGGGTAACCTGGTAAATGCAACATAACCAAGAAAAACTAACCTGTAAAATCCGGCGTCGTGCGGCTTAAATTTCCCACCGAAACAATAAACCTAAATATATTAGTCGAGTGACATGTACAGAGGGCGGGCCTCGGGGGCTAGCAGTCCTACAGCAGAATCCTACCATATACAGTTAATAAATTGGAGCGATACGCAAGAGGCAGGAAACATTGACGACGTATGGTGGCTAAAAAGCAATCATATGACTCTAAGCGAAAGTAATCGTCGACATCCAACATTCAGACCCGAGAATACGGTGGATTCTCGGACGTAGCCTTAGTATCTCAGCCGCGCGCGCTTTTATTGCAGATGTTCACGGCCCCTAGCACCGGCTTAAGCGGAATTGGATACGCTAGCTCGGGAGCTGTGATGACAGATCAGCTCAAACATCTCATCTGATGTTAATCGATGAGCATCATGGACGTCTGATGGAGTAAGCGCCTTAAAATGGGGTAACCTGGTAAATGCAACATACCAAGAAAAACTAACCTGTAAAATCCGGCGTCGTGCGGCTTAAATTTCCCACCGAAACAATAAACCTAAATATATTAGTCGAGTGACATGTACAGAGGGCGGGCCTCGGGACTAGCAGTCCACAGCAGAATCCTACCATATACAGTTAATAAATTGGAGCGATACGCAAGAGGCAGGAAACATTGACGACGTATGGTGGCTAAAAAGCAATCATATGACTCTAAGCGAAAGTAATCGTCGACATCCAACATTCAGACCCGAGAATACGGTGGATTCTCGGACGTAGCCTTAGTATCTCAGCCGCGCGCGCTTTTATTGCAGATGTTCACGGCCCCTAGCACCGGCTTAAGCGGAATTGGATGCGCTAGCTCGGGAGCTGTGATGACAGATCAGCTCAAACATCTCATCTGATGTTAATCGATGAGCATCATGGACGTCTGATGGAGTAAGCGCCTTAAAATGGGGTAACCTGGTAAATGCAACGTACCAAGAAAACTAACCTGTAAAATCCGGCGTCGTGCGGCTTAAATTTCCCACCGAAACAATAAACCTAAATATATTAGTCGAGTGACATGTACAGAGGGCGGGCCTCGGGGACTAGCAGTCCACAGCAGAATCCTACCATATACAGTTAATAAATTGGAGCGATACGCAAGAGGCAGGAAACATTGACGACGTATGGTGGCTAAAAAGCAATCATATGACTCTAAGCGAAAGTAATCGTCGACATCCAACATTCAGACCCGAGAATACGGTGGATTCTCGGACGTAGCCTTAGTATCTCAGCCGCGCGCGCTTTTATTGCAGATGTTCACGGCCCCTAGCACCGGCTTAAGCGGAATTGGATACGCTAGCTCGGGAGCTGTGATGACAGATCAGCTCAAACATCTCATCTGATGTTAATCGATGAGCATCATGGACGTCTGATGGAGTAAGCGCCTTAAAATGGGGTAACCTGGTAAATGCAACATACCAAGAAAAACTAACCTGTAAAATCCGGCGTCGTGCGGCTTAAATTTCCCACCGAAACAATAAACCTAAATATATTAGTTGAGTGACATGTACAGAGGGCGGGCCTCGGGGACTAGCAGTCCACAGCAGAATCCTACCATATACAGTTAATAAATTGGAGCGATACGCAAGAGGCAGGAAACATTGACGACGTATGGTGGCTAAAAAGCAATCATATGACTCTAAGCGAAAGTAATCGTCGACATCCAACATTCAGACCCGAGAATACGGTGGATTCTCGGACGTAGCCTTAGTATCTCAGCCGCGCGCGCTTTTATTGCAGATGTTCACGGCCCCTAGCACCGACTTAAGCGGAATTGGATACGCTAGCTCGGGAGCTGTGATGACAGATCAGCTCAAACATTTCATCTGATGTTAATCGATGAGCATCATGGACGTCTGATGGAGTAAGCGCCTTAAAATGAGGTAACCTGGTAAATGCAACATACCAAGAAAAACTAACCTGTAAAATCCGGCGTCGTGCGGCTTAAATTTCCCACCGAAACAATAAACCTAAATATATTAGTCGAGTGACATGTACAGAGGGCGGGCCTCGGAGACTAGCAGTCCACTGCAGAATCCTACCATATACAGTTAATAAATTGGAGCGATACGCAAGAGGCAGGAAACATTGACGACGTATGGTGGCTAAAAAGCAATCATATGACTCTAAGCGAAAGTAATCGTCGACATCCAACATTCAGACCCGAGAATACGGTGGATTCTCGGACGTAGCCTTAGTATCTCAGCCGCGCGCGCTTTTATTGCAGATGTTCACGGCCCCTAGCACCGGCTTAAGCGGAACTGGATACGCTAGCTCGGGAGCTGTGATGACAGATCAGCTCAAACATCTCATCTGATGTTAATCGATGAGCATCATGGACGTCTGATGGAGTAAGCGCCTTAAAATGGGGTAACCTGGTAAATGCAACATACCAAGAAAAACTAACCTGTAAAATCCGGCGTCGTGCGGCTTAAATTTCCCACCGAAACAATAAACCTAAATATATTAGTCGAGTGACATGTACAGAGGGCGGGCCTCGGGGACTAGCAGTCCACAGCAGAATCCTACCATATACAGTTAATAAATTGGAGCGATACGCAAGAGGCAGGAAACATTGACGACGTATGGTGGCTAAAAAGCAATCATATGACTCTAAGCGAAAGTAATCGTCGACATCCAACATTCAGACCCGAGAATACGGTGGATTCTCGGACGTAGCCTTAGTATCTCAGCCGCGCGCGCTTTTATTGCAGATGTTCACGGCCCCTAGCACCGGCTTAAGCGGAACTGGATACGCTAGCTCGGGAGCTGTGATGACAGATCAGCTCAAACATCTCATCTGATGTTAATCGATGAGCATCATGGACGTCTGATGGAGTAAGCGCCTTAAAATGGGGTAACCTGGTAAATGCAACATACCAAGAAAAACTAACCTGTAAAATCCGGCGTCGTGCGGCTTAAATTTCCCACCGAAACAATAAACCTAAATATATTAGTCGAGTGACATGTACAGAGGGCGGGCCTCGGGGGCTAGCAGTCCACAGCAGAATCCTACCATATACAGTTAATAAATTGGAGCGATACGCAAGAGGCAGGAAACATTGACGACGTATGGTGGCTAAAAAGCAATCATATGACTCTAAGCGAAAGTAATCGTCGACATCCAACATTCAGACCCGAGAATACGGTGGATTCTCGGACGTAGCCTTAGTATCTCAGCCGCGCGCGCTTTTATTGCAGATGTTCACGGCCCCTAGCACCGGCTTAAGCGGAATTGGATGCGCTAGCTCGGGAGCTGTGATGACAGATCAGCTCAAACATCTCATCTGATGTTAATCGATGAGCATCATGGACGTCTGATGGAGTAAGCGCCTTAAAATGGGGTAACCTGGTAAATGCAACGTACCAAGAAAACTAACCTGTAAAATCCGGCGTCGTGCGGCTTAAATTTCCCACCGAAACAATAAACCTAAATATATTAGTTGAGTGACATGTACAGAGGGCGGGCCTCGGGGACTAGCAGTCCACAGCAGAATCCTACCATATACAGTTAATAAATTGGAGCGATACGCAAGAGGCAGGAAACATTGACGACGTATGGTGGCTAAAAAGCAATCATATGACTCTAAGCGAAAGTAATCGTCGACATCCAACATTCAGACCCGAGAATACGGTGGATTCTCGGACGTAGCCTTAGTATCTCAGCCGCGCGCACTTTTATTGCAGATGTTCACGGCCCCTAGCACCGGCTTAAGCGGAATTGGATACGCTAGCTCGGGAGCTGTGATGACAGATCAGCTCAAACATCTCATCTGATGTTAATCGATGAGCATCATGGACGTCTGATGGAGTAAGCGCCTTAAAATGGGGTAACCTGGTAAATGCAACATACCAAGAAAAACTAACCTGTAAAATCCGGCGTCGTGCGGCTTAAATTTCCCACCGAAACAATAAACCTAAATATATTAGTCGAGTGACATGTACAGAGGGCGGGCCTCGGGGACTAGCAGTCCACAGCAGAATCCTACCATATACAGTTAATAAATTGGAGCGATACGCAAGAGGCAGGAAACATTGACGACGTATGGTGGCTAAAAAGCAATCATATGACTCTAAGCGAAAGTAATCGTCGACATCCAACATTCAGACCCGAGAATACGGTGGATTCTCGGACGTAGCCTTAGTATCTCAGCCGCGCGCGCTTTTATTGCAGATGTTCACGGCCCCTAGCACCGGCTTAAGCGGAATTGGATACGCTAGCTCGGGAGCTGTGATGACAGATCAGCTCAAACATCTCATCTGATGTTAATCGATGAGCATCATGGACGTCTGATGGAGTAAGCGCCTTAAAATGGGGTAACCTGGTAAATGCAACATACCAAGAAAAACTAACCTGTAAAATCCGGCGTCGTGCGGCTTAAATTTCCCACCGAAACAATAAACCTAAATATATTAGTCGAGTGACATGTACAGAGGGCGGGCCTCGGGGACTAGCAGTCCACAGCAGAATCCTACCATATACAGTTAATAAATTGGAGCGATACGCAAGAGGCAGGAAACATTGACGACGTATGGTGGCTAAAAAGCAATCATATGACTCTAAGCGAAAGTAATCGTCGACATCCAACATTCAGACCCGAGAATACGGTGGATTCTCGGACGTAGCCTTAGTATCTCAGCCGCGCGCGCTTTTATTGCAGATGTTCACGGCCCCTAGCACCGGCTTAAGCGGAATTGGATACGCTAGCTCGGGAGCTGTGATGACAGATCAGCTCAAACATCTCATCTGATGTTAATCGATGAGCATCATGGACGTCTGATGGAGTAAGCGCCTTAAAATGGGGTAACCTGGTAAATGCAACATACCAAGAAAAACTAACCTGTAAAATCCGGCGTCGTGCGGCTTAAATTTCCCACCGAAACAATAAACCTAAATATATTAGTCGAGTGACATGTACAGAGGGCGGGCCTCGGGGACTAGCAGTCCACAGCAGAATCCTACCATATACAGTTAATAAATTGGAGCGATACGCAAGAGGCAGGAAACATTGACGACGTATGGTGGCTAAAAAGCAATCATATGACTAAGCGAAAGTAATCGTCGACATCCAACATTCAGACCCGAGAATACGGTGGATTCTCGGACGTAGCCTTAGTATCTCAGCCGCGCGCGCTTTTATTGCAGATGTTCACGGCCCCTAGCACCGGCTTAAGCGGAATTGGATACGCTAGCTCGGGAGCTGTGATGACAGATCAGCTCAAACATCTCATCTGATGTTAATCGATGAGCATCATGGACGTCTGATGGAGTAAGCGCCTTAAAATGGGGTAACCTGGTAAATGCAACATACCAAGAAAAACTAACCTGTAAAATCCGGCGTCGTGCGGCTTAAATTTCCCACCGAAACAATAAACCTATATTAGTATGACATGTACAGAGGGCGGGCCTCGGGGGCTAGCAGTCCACAGCAGAATCCTACCATATACAGTTAATAAATTGGAGCGATACGCAAGAGGCAGGAAACATTGACGACGTATGGTGGCTAAAAAGCAATCATATGACTCTAAGCGAAAGTAATCGTCGACATGCAACATTCAGACCCGAGAATACGGTGGATTCTCGGACGTAGCCTTAGTATCTCAGCCGCGCGCGCTTTTATTGCAGATGTTCACGGCCCCTAGCACCGGCTTAAGCGGAATTGGATGCGCTAGCTCGGGAGCTGTGATGACAGATCAGCTCAAACATCTCATCTGATGTTAATCGATGAGCATCATGGACGTCTGATGGAGTAAGCGCCTTAAAATGGGGTAACCTGGTAAATGCAACATACTAAGAAAAACTAACCTGTAAAATCCGGCGTCGTGCGGCTTAAATTTCCCACCGAAACAATAAACCTAAATATATTAGTCGAGTGACATGTACAGAGGGCGGGCCTCGGGGACTAGCAGTCCACAGCAGAATCCTACCATATACAGTTAATAAATTGGAGCGATACGCAAGAGGCAGGAAACATTGACGACGTATGGTGGCTAAAAAGCAATCATATGACTCTAAGCGAAAGTAATCGTCGACATCCAACATTCAGACCCGAGAATACGGTGGATTCTCGGACGTAGCCTTAGTATCTCAGCCGCGCGCGCTTTTATTGCAGATGTTCACGGCCCCTAGCACCGACTTAAGCGGAATTGGATACGCTAGCTCGGGAGCTGTGATGACAGATCAGCTCAAACATCTCATCTGATGTTAATCGATGAGCATCATGGACGTCTGATGGAGTAAGCGCCTTAAAATGGGGTAACCTGGTAAATGCAACATACCAAGAAAAACTAACCTGTAAAATCCGGCGTCGTGCGGCTTAAATTTCCCACCGAAACAATAAACCTAAATATATTAGTTGAGTGACATGTACAGAGGGCGGGCCTCGGGGACTAGCAGTCCACAGCAGAATCCTACCATATACAGTTAATAAATTGGAGCGATACGCAAGAGGCAGGAAACATTGACGACGTATGGTGGCTAAAAAGCAATCATATGACTCTAAGCGAAAGTAATCGTCGACATCCAACATTCAGACCCGAGAATACGGTGGATTCTCGGACGTAGCCTTAGTATCTCAGCCGCGCGCGCTTTTATTGCAGATGTTCACGGCCCCTAGCACCGGCTTAAGCGGAATTGGATACGCTAGCTCGGGAGCTGTGATGACAGATCAGCTCAAACATCTCATCTGATGTTAATCGATGAGCATCATGGACGTCTGATGGAGTAAGCGCCTTAAAATGGGGTAACCTGGTAAATGCAACATACCAAGAAAAACTAACCTGTAAAATCCGGCGTCGTGCGGCTTAAATTTCCCACCGAAACAATAAACCTAAATATATTAGTCGAGTGACATGTACAGAGGGCGGGCCTCGGGGACTAGCAGTCCACAGCAGAATCCTACCATATACAGTTAATAAATTGGAGCGATACGCAAGAGGCAGGAAACATTGACGACGTATGGTGGCTAAAAAGCAATCATATGACTCTAAGCGAAAGTAATCGTCGACATCCAACATTCAGACCCGAGAATACGGTGGATTCTCGGACGTAGCCTTAGTATCTCAGCCGCGCGCGCTTTTATTGCAGATGTTCACGGCCCCTAGCACCGACTTAAGCGGAATTGGATACGCTAGCTCGGGAGCTGTGATGACAGATCAGCTCAAACATCTCATCTGATGTTAATCGATGAGCATCATGGACGTCTGATGGAGTAAGCGCCTTAAAATGGGGTAACCTGGTAAATGCAACATACCAAGAAAAACTAACCTGTAAAATCCGGCGTCGTGCGGCTTAAATTTCCCACCGAAACAATAAACCTAAATATATTAGTCGAGTGACATGTACAGAGGGCGGGCCTCGGGACTAGCAGTCCACAGCAGAATCCTACCATATACAGTTAATAAATTGGAGCGATACGCAAGAGGCAGGAAACATTGACGACGTATGGTGGCTAAAAAGCAATCATATGACTCTAAGCGAAAGTAATCGTCGACATCCAACATTCAGACCCGAGAATACGGTGGATTCTCGGACGTAGCCTTAGTATCTCAGCCGCGCGCGCTTTTATTGCAGATGTTCACGGCCTCCTAGCACCGGCTTAAGCGGAATTGGATACGCTAGCTCGGGAGCTGTGATGACAGATCAGCTCAAACATCTCATCTGATGTTAATCGATGAGCATCATGGACGTCTGATGGAGTAAGCGCCTTAAAATGGGGTAACCTGGTAAATGCAACATACCAAGAAAAACTAACCTGTAAAATCCGGCGTCGTGCGGCTTAAATTTCCCACCGAAACAATAAACCTAAATATATTAGTCGAGTGACATGTACAGAGGGCGGGCCTCGGGGACTAGCAGTCCACAGCAGAATCCTACCATATACAGTTAATAAATTGGAGCGATACGCAAGAGGCAGGAAACATTGACGACGTATGGTGGCTAAAAAGCAATCATATGACTCTAAGCGAAAGTAATCGTCGACATCCAACATTCAGAACCGAGAATACGGTGGATTCTCGGACGTAGCCTTAGTATCTCAGCCGCGCGCGCTTTTATTGCAGATGTTCACGGCCCCTAGCACCGACTTAAGCGGAATTGGATACGCTAGCTCGGGAGCTGTGATGACAGATCAGCTCAAACATCTCATCTGATGTTAATCGATGAGCATCATGGACGTCTGATGGAGTAAGCGCCTTAAAATGGGGTAACCTGGTAAATGCAACATACCAAGAAAAACTAACCTGTAAAATCCGGCGTCGTGCGGCTTAAATTTCCCACCGAAACAATAAACCTAAATATATTAGTCGAGTGACATGTACAGAGGGCGGGCCTCGGGGACTAGCAGTCCACAGCAGAATCCTACCATATACAGTTAATAAATTGGAGCGATACGCAAGAGGCAGGAAACATTGACGACGTATGGTGGCTAAAAAGCAATCATATGACTCTAAGCGAAAGTAATCGTCGACATCCAACATTCAGACCCGAGAATACGGTGGATTCTCGGACGTAGCCTTAGTATCTCAGCCGCGCGCGCTTTTATTGCAGATGTTCACGGCCCCTAGCACCGGCTTAAGCGGAATTGGATACGCTAGCTCGGGAGCTGTGATGACAGATCAGCTCAAACATCTCATCTGATGTTAATCGATGAGCATCATGGACGTCTGATGGAGTAAGCGCCTTAAAATGGGGTAACCTGGTAAATGCAACATACCAAGAAAAACTAACCTGTAAAATCCGGCGTCGTGCGGCTTAAATTTCCCACCGAAACAATAAACCTAAATATATTAGTCGAGTGACATGTACAGAGGGCGGGCCTCGGGGACTAGCAGTCCACAGCAGAATCCTACCATATACAGTTAATAAATTGGAGCGATACGCAAGAGGCAGGAAAAATTGACGACGTATGGTGACTAAAAAGCAATCATATGACTCTAAGCGAAAGTAATCGTCGACATCCAACATTCAGACCCGAGAATACGGTGGATTCTCGGACGTAGCCTTAGTATCTCAGCCGCGCGCGCTTTTATTGCAGATGTTCACGGCCCCTAGCACCGGCTTAAGCGGAATTGGATACGCTAGCTCGGGAGCTGTGATGACAGATCAGCTCAAACATCTCATCTGATGTTAATCGATGAGCATCATGGACGTCTGATGGAGTAAGCGCCTTAAAATGGGGTAACCTGGTAAATGCAACATACCAAGAAAAACTAACCTGTAAAATCCGGCGTCGTGCGGCTTAAATTTCCCACCGAAACAATAAACCTAAATATATTAGTCGAGTGACATGTACAGAGGGCGGGCCTCGGGGACTAGCGCGTCCAGCAGCAGAATCCTACCATATACAAAGCTAGCTAAATTGGAGCGATACGCAAGAGGTGTTACGACGACCGTATGGTGGCTAAAAAGCAATCATATGACTAAGCGAAAGTAATCGTCGACATCCAACATTCAGACCCGAGAATACGGTGGATTCTCGGACGTAGCCTTAGTATCTCAGCCGCGCGCGCTTTTATTGCAGATGTTCACGGCCCCTAGCACCGGCTTAAGCGGAATTGGATACGCTAGCTCGGGAGCTGTGATGACAGATCAGCTCAAACATCTCATCTGATGTTAATCGATGAGCATCCTGGACGTCTGATGGAGTAAGCGCCTTAAAATGGGGTAACCTGGTAAATGCAACATACCAAGAAAAACTAACCTGTAAAATCCGGCGTCGTGCGGCTTAAATTTCCCACTGAAACAATAAACCTAAATATATTAGTTGAGTGACATGTACAGAGGGCGGGCCTCGGGGACTAGCAGTCCACAGCAGAATCCTACCATATACAGTTAATAAATTGGAGCGATACGCAAGAGGCAGGAAACATTGACGACGTATGGTGGCTAAAAAGCAATCATATTACTCAAAGCGAAAGTAATCGACATCCAACATTCAGACCCGAGAATACGGTGGATTCTCGGACGTAGCCTTAGTATCTCAGCCGCGCACGCTTTTATTGCAGATGTTCACGGCCCCTAGCACCGGCTTAAGCGGAATTGGATACGCTAGCTCGGGAGCTGTGATGACAGATGAGCTCAAACATCTCATCTGATGTTAATCGATGAGCATCATGGACGTCTGATGGAGTAAGCGCCTTAAAATGGGGTAACCTGGTAAATGCAACATACCAAGAAAAACTAACCTGTAAAATCCAGCGTCGTGCGGCTTAAATTTCCCACCGAAACAATAAACCTAAATATATTAGTCGAGTGACATGTACAGAGGGCGGGCCTCGGGGACTAGCAGTCCACAGCAGAATCCTACCATATACAGTTAATAAATTGGAGCGATACGCAAGAGGTAGGAAACATTGACGACGTATGGTGGCTAAAAAGCAATCATATAACTCTAAGCCAAAGTAATCGTCGACATCCAACATTCAGACCCGAGAATACGGTGGATTCTCGGCCGTAGCCTCAGTATCTCAGCCGCGCGCGCTTTTATTGCAGATGTTCGCGGCCCCTAGCACCGGCTTAAGCGGAATTGGATACGCTAGCTCGGGAGCTGTGATGACAGATCAGCTTAAACATCTCATCTGATGTTAATCGATGAGCATCATGGACGTCTGATGGAGTAAGCGCCTTAAAATGGGGTAACCTGGTAAATGCAACATACCAAGAAAAACTAACCTGTAAAATCCAGCGTCGTGCGGCTTAAATTTCCCACCGAAACAATAAACCTAAATATATTAGTTGAGTGACATGTACAGAGGGCGGGCCTCGGGGACTAGCAGTCCACAGCAGAACCCTACCATATACAGTTAATAAATTGGAGCGATACGCAAGAGGCAGGAAAGATTGACGACGTATGGTGGCTAAAAAGCAATCATATGACTCTAAGCGAAAGTAATCGTCAACATCCAACATTCAGACCCGAGAATACGGTGGATTCTCGGACGTAGGCTTAGTATCTCAGCCGCGCGTGCTTTTATTGCAGATGTTCACGGCCCCTAGCACCGGCTTAAGCGGAACTGGATACGCTAGCTCGGGAGCTGTGATGACAGATCAGCTCAAACATCTCATCTGATGTTAATCGATGAGCATCATGGACGTCTGATGGAGTAAGCGCCTTAAAATGGGGTAACCTGGTAAATGCAACATACCAAGAAAAACTAACCTGTAAAATCCGGCGTCGTGCGGCTTAAATTTCCCACCGAGACAATAAACCTAAATATATTAGTCGAGTGACATGTACAGAGGGCGGGCCTCGGGGACTAGCAGTCCACAGCAGAATCCTACCATATACAGTTAATAAATTGGAGCGATACTAAAGAGGGAGGAAACATTGACGACGTATGGTGGCTAAAAAGCAATCATATGACTCTAAGCGAAAGTAATCGTCGGCATCCAACATTCAGACCCGAGAATACGGTGGATTCTCGGACGTAGCCTTAGTATCTCAGCCGCAGACGCTTTTATTGCAGATGTTCACGGCCCCTAGCACCGGCTTAAGCGGAACTGGATACGCTAGCTCGGCAGCTGTGATGACAGATCAGCTCAAACATCTCATCTGATGTTAATCGATGAGCATCATGGACGTCTGACGGAGTAAGCGCCTTAAAATGGGGTAACCTGGTAAATGCAACATACCAAGAAATACTAACCTGTAAAATCCGGCGTCGTGCGGCTTAAATTTCCCACCGAAACAATAAACCTAAAATATATTAGTTGAGTGACATGTACAGAGGCCGGGCCTCGGGGACTAGCAGTCCACAGCAGAATCATACCATATACAGTTAATAAATTGGAGCGATACGCAAGAGGCAGGAAACATTGACGACGTATGGTGGCTAAAAAGCAATCATATGACTCTAAGCGAAAGTAATCGTCGACATCCAACATTCAGACCCGAGAATACGGTGGATTCTCGGACGTAGCCTTAGTATCTCAGCCGCGCGCGCTTTTATTGCAGATGTTCACGGCCCCTAGCACCGGCTTAAGCGGAATTGGATACGCTAGCTCGGGAGATGTGATAACAGATCAGCTCAAACATCTCATCTGATGTTAATCGATGAGCATCATGGACGTCTGATGGAGTAAGCGCCTTAAAATGGGGTAACCTGGTAAATGCAACATACCAAGAAAAACTAACCTGTAAAATCCGGCGTCGTGCGGCTTAAATTTCCCACCGAGACAATAAACCTAAATATATTAGTCGAGTGACATGTACAGAGGGCGGGCCTCGGGGACTAGCAGTCCACAGCAGAATCCTACCATATACAGTTAATAAATTGGAGCGATACGCAAGAGGCAGGAAACATTGACGACGTATGGTGGCTAAAATGCAATCATATGACTCTAAGCGAAAGTAATCGTCGACATCCAACATTCAGACCCGAGAATACGGTGGATTCTCGGACGTAGCCTTAGTAACTCAACCGCGCGCGCTTTTATTGCAGATGTTCACGGCCCCTAGCACCGGCTTAAGCGGAACTGGATACGCTAGCTCGGGAGCTGTGATGACAGATCAGCTCAAACATCTCATCTGATGTTAATCGATGAGCATCATGGACGTCTGATGGAGTAAGCGCCTTAAAATGGGGTAACCTGGTAAATGCAACATACCAAGAAATACTAACCTGTAAAATCCGGCGTCGTGCGGCTTAAATTTCCCACCGAAACAATAAACCTAAAATATATTAGTTGAGTGACATGTACAGAGGGCGGGCCTCGGGGACTAGCAGTCCACAGCAGAATCCTACCATATACAGTTAATAAATTGGAGCGATACGCAAGAGGCAGGAAACATTGACGACGTATGGTGGCTAAAAAGCAATCATATGACTCTAAGCGAAAGTAATCATCGACATCCAACATTCAGACCCGAGAATACGGTGGATTCTCTGACGTAGCCTTAGTAACTCAACCGCGCGCGCTTTTATTGCAGATGTTCACGGCCCCTAGCACCGGCTTAAGCGGAACTGGATACGCTAGCTCGGGAGCTGTGATGACAGATCAGCTCAAACATCTCATCTGATGTTAATCGATGAGCATCATGGACGTCTGATGGAGTAAGCGCCTTAAAATGGGGTAACCTGGTGAATGCAACATACCAAGAAAAACTAACCTGTAAAATCCGGCGTCGTGCGACTTAAATTTCCCACCGAAACAATAAACCTAAATATATTAGTCGAGTGACATGTACAGAGGGAGGTCCTCGGGGACTAGCAGTCCACAGCAGAATCCTACCATATACAGTTAATAAATTGGAGCGATACGCAAGAGGCAGGAAACATTGACGACGTATGGTGGCTAAAAAGCAATCATATGACTCTAAGCGAAAGTAATCGTCGACATCCAACATTCAGACCCGAGAATACGGTGGATTCTCGGACGTAGCCTTAGTATCTCAGCCGCGCGCGCTTTTATTGCAGATGTTCACGGCCCCTAGCACCGACTTAAGCGGAATTGGATACCCTAGCTCGGGAGCTGTGATGACAGATCAGCTCAAACATTTCATCTGATGTTAATCGATGAGCATCATGGACGTCTGATGGAGTAAGCGCTTTAAAATGGGGTAACCTGGTAAATGCAACATACCAAGAAAAACTAACCTGTAAAATCCGGCGTCGTGCGGCTTAAATTTCCCACCGAAACAATAAACCTAAATATATTAGTCGAGTGACATGTACAGAGGGCGGGCCTCGGGGACTAGCAATCCACAGCAGAATCCTACATGTACCATATACAGCTAATAAATTGGAGCGATACGCAAGAGGCAGGAAACATTGACGACGTGTGGTGGCTAAAAAGCAATCATATGACTCTAAGCGAAAGTAATCGTCGACATCCAACATTCAGACCCGAGAATACGGTGGATTCTCGGACGTAGCCTTAGTATCTCAGCCGCGCGCGCTTTTATTGCAGATGTTCACGGCCCCTAGCACCGGCTTAAGCGGAACTGGATACGCTAGCTCGGGAGCTGTGATGGCAGATCAGCTCAAACATCTCATCTGATGTTAATCGATGAGCATCATGGACGTCTGATGGAGTAAGCGCCTTAAAATGGGGTAACCTGGTAAATGCAACATACCAAGAAAAACTAACCTGTAAAATCCGGCGTCGTGCGGCTTAAATTTCCCACCGAAACAATAAACCTAAATATATTAGTCGAGTGACATGTACAGAGGGCGGGCCTCGGGGACTAGCAGTCCACAGCAGAATCCTACCATATACAGTTAATAAATTGGAGCGATACGCAAGAGGCAGGAAACATTGACGACGTATGGTGGCTAAAAAGCAATCATATGACTCTAAGCGAAAGCAATCGTCAACATCCAACATTGATACCCGAGAATACGGTGGATTCTCGGACGTAGCCTTAGTATCTCAGCCGCGCGCGCTTTTATTGCAGATGTTCACGGCCCCTAGCACCGGCTTAAAAGGAACTGGATACGCTAGCTCGGGAGCTGTGATGGCAGATCAGCTCAAACATCTCATCTGATGTTAATCGATGAGCATCATGGACGTCTGATGGAGTAAGCGCCTTAAAATGGGGTAACCTGGTAAATGCAACATACCAAGAAAAACTAACCTGTAAAATCCGGCGTTGTGCGGCTTAAATTTCCCACCGAAACAATAAACCTAAATATATTAGTCGAGTGACATGTACAGAGGGCGGGCCTCGGGGACTAGCAGTCCACAGCAGAATCCTACCATATACAGTTAATAAATTGGAGCGATACGCAAGAGGAAGGAAACATTGACGACGTATGGTGGCTAAAAAGCAATCATATGACTCTAAGCGAAAGTAATCGTCGACATCCAACATTCAGACCCGAGAATACGGTGGATTCTCGGACGTAGCCTCAGTATCTCAGCCGCGCGCGCTTTTATTGCAGATGTTCACGGCCCCTAGCACCGGCTTAAGCGGAATTGGATACGCTAGCTCGGGAGCTGTGATGACAGATCAGCTCAAACATCTCATCTTATGTTAATCGATGAGCATCATGGACGTCTGATGGAGTAAGCGCCTTAAAATGGGGTAACCTGGTAAATGCAACATACCACGAAATACTAACCTGTAAAATCCGGCGTCGTGCGGCTTAAATTTCCCACCGAAACAATAAACCTAAAATACATTAGTTGAGTGACATGTACAGAGGGCGGGCCTCGGGGACTAGCAGTCCACAGCAGAATCCTACCATATACAGTTACTAAATTGGAGCGATACGCAAGAGGCAGGAAACATTGACGACGTATGGTGGCTAAAAAGCAATTATATGACTCTAAGCGAAAGTAATCGTCGACATCCAACATTCAGACCCGAGAATACGGTGGATTCTCGGACGTAGCCTTAGTATCTCAGCCGCGCGCGCTTTTATTGCAGATGTTCACGGCCCCTAGCACCGGCTTAAGCGGAACTGGATACGCTAGCTCGGGAGCTGTGATGACAGATCAGCTCAAATATCTCATCTGATGTTAATCGATGAGCATCATGGACGTCTGATGGAGTAAGCGCCTTAAAATGGGGTAACCTGGTAAATGCAACATACCAAGAAAAACTAACCTGTAAAATGCGGCGTCGTGCGGCTTAAATTTCCCACCGAAACAATAAACCTAAATATATTAGTCGAGTGACATGTACAGAGGGCGGGCCTCGGGGACTAGCAGTCCACAGCAGAATCCTACCATATACAGTTAATAAATTGGAGCGATACGCAAGAGGCAGGAAACATTGACGACGTATGGTGGCTAAAAAGCAATCATATGACTCTAAGCGAAAGTAATCGTCGACATCCAACATTCAGACCCGAGAATACGGTGGATTCTCGGACGTAGCCTTAGTATCTCAGCCGCGCGCGCTTTTATTGCAGATGTTCACGGCCCCTAGCACCGGCTTAAGCGGAATTGGATACGCTAGCTCGGGAGCTGTGATGACAGATCAGCTCAAACATCTCATCTTATGTTAATCGAGGAGCATCATGGACGTCTGATGGAGTAAGCGCCTTAAAATGGGTTAACCTGGTAAATGCAACATACCAGGAAATACTAACCTGTAAAATCCGGCGTCGTGCGGCTTAAATTTCCCACCGAAACAATAAACCTAAAATATATTAGTTGAGTGACATGTACAGAGGGCGGGCCTCGGGGACTAGCAGTCCACAGCAGAATCCTACCATATACAGTTAATAAATTGGAGCGATACGCAAGAGGCAGGAAACATTGACGACGTGTGGTGGCTAAAAAGCAATCATATGACTCTAAGCGAAAGTAATCGTCGACATCCAACATTCAGACCCGAGAATACGGTGGATTCTCGGACGTAGCCTTAGTATCTCAGCCGCGCGCGCTTTTATTGCAGATGTTCACGGCCCCTAGCACCGGCTTAAGCGGAATTGGATACGCTAGCTCGGGAGCTGGGATGACAGATCAGCTCAAACATCTCATCTGATGTTAATCGATGAGCATCATGGACGTCTGATGGAGTAAGCGCCTTAAAATGGGGTAACCTGGTAAATGCAACATACCAAGAAAAACTAACCTGTAAAATCCGGCGTCGTGCGGCTTAAATTTCCCACCGAAACAATAAACCTAAATATATTAGTCGAGTGACATGTACAGAGGGCGGGCCTCGGGGACTAGCAGTCCACAGCAGAATCCTACCATATACAGTTAATAAATTGGAGCGATACGCAAGAGGCAGGAAACATTGACGACGTATGGTGGCTAAAAAGCAATCATATGACTCTAAGCGAAAGTAATCGTCAACATCCAACATTCATACCCGAGAATACGGTGGATTCTCGGACGTAGCCTTAGTATCTCAGCCGCGCGCGCTTTTATTGCAGATGTTCACGGCCCCTAGCACCGGCTTAAGCGGAACTGGATACGCTAGCTCGGGAGCTGTGATGGCAGATCAGCTCAAACATCTCATCTGATGTTAATCGATGAGCATCATGGACGTCTGATGGAGTAAGCGCCTTAAAATGGGGCAACCTGGTAAATGCAACATACCAAGAAAAACTAACCTGTAAAATCCGGCGTTGTGCGGCTTAAATTTTCCACCGAAACAATAAACCTAAATATATTAGTCGAGTGACATGTACAGAGGGCGGGCCTCGGGGACTAGCAGTCCACAGCAGAATCCTACCATATACAGTTAATAAATTGGAGCGATACGCAAGAGGAAGGAAACATTGACGACGTATGGTGGCTAAAAAGCAATCATATGACTCTAAGCGAAAGTAACCGTCGACATCCAACATTCAGACCCGAGAATACGGTGGATTCTCGGACGTAGCCTCAGTATCTCAGCCGCGCGCGCTTTTATTGCAGATGTTCACGGCCCCTAGCACCGGCTTAAGCGGAATTGGATACGCTAGCTCGGGAGCTGTGATGACAGATCAGCTCAAACATCTCATCTTATGTTAATCGATGAGCATCATGGACGTCTGATGGAGTAAGCGCCTTAAAATGGGGTAACCTGGTGAATGCAACATACCACGAAATACTAACCTGTAAAATCCGGCGTCGTGCGGCTTAAATTTCCCACCGAAACAATAAACCTAAAATACATTAGTTGAGTGACATGTACAGAGGGCGGGCCTCGGGGACTAGCAGTCCACAGCAGAATCCTACCATATACAGTTAATAAATTGGAGCGATACGCAAGAGGCAGGAAACATTGACGACGTATGGTGGCTAAAAAGCAATTATATGACTCTAAGCGAAAGTAATCGTCGACATCCAACATTCAGACCCGAGAATACGGTGGATTCTCGGACGTAGCCTTAGTATCTCAGCCGCGCGCGCTTTTATTGCAGATGTTCACGGCCCCTAGCACCGGCTTAAGCGGAACTGGATACGCTAGCTCGGGAGCTGTGATGGCAGATCAGCTCAAACATCTCATCTGATGTTAATCGATGAGCATCATGGACGTCTGATGGAGTAAGCGCCTTAAAATGGGGCAACCTGGTAAATGCAACATACCAAGAAAAACTAACCTGTAAAATCCGGCGTTGTGCGGCTTAAATTTTCCACCGAAACAATAAACCTAAATATATTAGTCGAGTGACATGTACAGAGGGCGGGCCTCGGGGACTAGCAGTCCACAGCAGAATCCTACCATATACAGTTAATAAATTGGAGCGATACGCAAGAGGAAGGAAACATTGACGACGTATGGTGGCTAAAAAGCAATCATATGACTCTAAGCGAAAGTAATCGTCGACATCCAACATTCAGACCCGAGAATACGGTGGATTCTCGGACGTAGCCTTAGTATCTCAGCCGCGCGCGCTTTTATTGCAGATGTTCACGGCCCCTAGCACCGGCTTAAGCGGAACTGGATACGCTAGCTCGGGAGCTGTGATGGCAGATCAGCTCAAACATCTCATCTGATGTTAATCGATGAGCATCATGGACGTCTGATGGAGTAAGCCCCTTAAAATGGGGTAACCTGGTAAATGCAACGTACCAAGAAAACTAACCTGTAAAATCCGGCGTCGTGCGGCTTAAATTTCCCACCGAAACAATAAACCTAAATATATTAGTCGAGTGACGTGTACAGAGGGCGGGCCTCGGGGACTAGCAATCCACAGCAGAATCCTACATGTACCATATACAGTTAATAAATTGGAGCGATACGCAACAGGCAGGAAACATTGACGACGTATGGTGGCTAAAAAGCAATCATATGACTCTAAGCGAAAGTAATCGTCGACATCCAACATTCAGACCCGAGAATACGGTGGATTCTCGGACGTAGCCTTAGTATCTCCGCCGCGCGCACTTTTATTGCAGATGTTCACGGCCCCTAGCACCGGCTTAAGCGGAATTGGATACGCTAGCTCGGGAGCTGTGATGACAGATCAGCTCAACAACTCATCTGATGTTAATGGATGAGCATCGTGGACGTCTGATGGAGTAAGCGCATCAACATTGAGTTACCTGGTAAATGCCAGAATACCCAGAGAAACTAACCTGTAATGCCCGACGTCGTACGGCTTAAATTTCCCGCCTAAACAATAAACCTA
>JAVTVY010010575.1:0-46121 GCA_036873755.1 Hanleya hanleyi | reverse complement strand
CGCATACACGTTCGAGTTTCTATTACACTTCAGTCAGACTAAATAAAGTTCGATCATTTTTTCTTCTTCCTTTTCCATTCTTTGCCTAGTGTAAAACTATAGCGTGTTTCTGTACAGTTGGCGGTTATATAGATACGATGGGGATATTGAAAGAAATTGAAAAAAAATATCTATATATATACATAGGAATAATGGTTATGCATATAATTATAACTTCATATTTACATATATTTTGTACGGGACACAGTCCCGGATATGGTCAGATTGGGTCATTTGCACTTGCAATTTCGTCTATTATTTTGGGTATTTCTGTGTTTTAAAGCTGGTATTATTCCAGATTTCTTGTGTAGTATTTTCGTGAACGTTTTTGGCATCTGTGCGGGCTGAAATTTTGAGTTGATTCATCAGATTTTCGCTGTACGCGTGGTTTTTTGTCCTACGATCACCATTTTCCTTGTGTAGATAGATGGCGCTGTGTTGAATATAACATTGTCATACGGGGCTTTTGAGTCTTCGCAAGCACTTAATTATTAATATATAGCGCGGACTATTTGTAAAAATTTTCACAACTGGTTAATCCAGTAAGAGATGAAATTATATAATATTCAGTTGGTTTTTGGCTTGAGCTTCCCTTGGAATCATTCATAGTTCATTTATCAAAATATAAAATTAAAATAAAAAGTATTGTACATATGCGAATCCAACCGTTATATGCGATTCAATCAAAAAGATATGTATTTGATATAAATATGAAATCACTGCCGCGAATATTCTTATAATAAATAAAATTAACTTGATGATGATTTTTTGAACTTATTCACATCTCAATAGTTTAAAAACTGTACCAAAACATGAATGGATACCCTTTCCTAATGTATGTTTTACTATAACAAAATATATATATTTAATTACACTATTTTTCACCTTAATTAACCTAGAAATTCTCGGTTGGAGGGCTAGCTGTTCTGGGTTATCGCCATGCGCCCATTCACACCTCTATCAAGCCTGTGCCGTAATCATTCTGATAATGCAATCAACGAACTCAAATCCACTTATGACCTGTACCCGGTATTTACAAAACAAGATATTGTGACTATCATCCTGTATCATTAATACATTGTCGACTCACACGATTATTGAATAAACATGTAATTTTGTCATTTACGCTTTGCCAGAGTAAATCTGAGCGCGAACGTCACAGGAAGCATGGTACAGGAATATGAAAAGATATTTCCAGCATACGCCCTACTTCGGCTTGTAGGAGACTATAGATCGTGAATCATATATATTATTCGGTTATCTTACGCATTTATACAGTATAGTATAGTAATATAGGTTTTCCATCGACAAATCCGCAATCAACATTACATGTAGTTCCCAGTTCGCGGATAGAGCGGCGTACGACGGCAACACGGCCTATGTGTCAAATATCACTCCGCCTCACGATTCTCTTGCGCCTTGAAAAAAACGATTCTCTCGCGATTGAAGATTCGCGATCAAGAACGGATCGCGCATGGGTAAACGATTCAAAAACGATATCGCGAGAGAATGGTTTTTCCAGAAAAAGTTCAATCGTTTTTTCTCATTTTTTTTCTCGATATCCTCGCGACTGATTCGCGATTGATCGTTTTTCAATCGAGAAAATTGAAGAAAAATCGCGACTGAAGAAAAAACGATTAATGGAAACGATCCCTTACGCTGTCGGAGAAAGAGAGGGCTGTAGCTAGAGTTTCGCAGTTATGCTGAGAAAAAGAGATCGGGCTGGCAAAGTTACGCAGTTACGCTGAGAAAAAAGGAAAAAGTGTTAGTGTATACTCAAGAATATACTACTATTGTAACATTGAGCAGAAGTCCACTGTATATCAGGCTTGCCATCTCCATGGACATGTCGCCCCAGCTCTCGTGACTTCTTACATGAAAGAATGACCCACATAACATAGGCAGAACATTAACCAATATAATATAAATTGGCTATTTCAAACGAGAAAACAATTAATATACAGGTACATGTGTACATGTACATGTTGCAAAAGTAGATTTGTACAAATGGTATGGGAATGCTCCTGATAATATTTTCAAGTACTGCTGTCACATCATTTAATCAAAGTGTCATTTTCACAGTGTCGCTGTAGAAAATATACATATCTTATGAAGTGTCATTTTAACACTGTCGTCTTACAAGTGACAATGCCCCTGGTAATATTTTCAACCATACTTACAATATATAATTCAATGAAAGTGTCGCTTTTAGTGTGTCGCTGTAGAAAATATACATATCTTATGAAGTGTCATTTCCCAGACTGTCGCTATGGCAGGAATAGTCCTGCTTCCCCATATATGTCGTTTTAACACTGTCGTCTTACAAGGGAAAATGGTTCGCATAATATTTCCATCCATAGTTGTTACATGTACATGTTTAAATGAAAAGTGTCGTCTTTAGAAAATCTCATATACATGTACATGTATGATTCCACACTGTTAGGGAGACCTCCACCAGTCGCGAAGATCTACTTTACATAATAACACAGAGCAATATTGTTGTCACATCATTTAATCAAAGTGTCGTTTTCAGAGTGTCGCTGTAGAAAATATACATACCTTATGAAGTGTCGTTTTAACAGTGTCGTCGTACAAGTGACAATGCCCCTGGTAATATTTTCAACTATGCTTACAATATATAATTCAATGAAAGTGTCGTTTTTAGTGTGTCGCTGTAGAAAATATACATATCTTATGAAGTGTCGTTTCCCAGACTGTCGTCATGGAAGTGAGAATAGACCTGATAATATTTCCAACCATCACTGTTACACGGTTCAATGAAACTGTCGTTTTAATGTGTCGCTGTAGAAAATATACATATCTTATGAAGCGTCGTTTCCCAGACTGTCGCTCTGGCAGGAGAATAGTCCTACTTCCCCAAAAATGTCGTTTTAACACTGTCGTCTTGGAACTGAGAATAGACCTGATAACATTTCCAACCATCACTGTTACATGGTTCAATGAAACTGTCATTTTTACAGTGTCGCTGTAGAAATTAAACCTATCTTATGAAGTGTCGTTTCCCAGACTGTGGCCCTGGCAGGAGAATAGTCCTACTCCCCCACATGTGCCGTTTGAACACTGTCGTCTTACACGGGGCAATGGTCCGCATAATATTTCCAACCATAGTTGTTACATGTACAGGTTTCAATGAAAAGTGCCATCTTTAGAAAAATTCATATACATGTACATGTATGATTCCACACAGGGAGACCTCCATCAGTCAGGAAGATCCACTGTATATAATAACACAGAGCAGTGCTGTCAAATCATTTAATCAAAGTGTCGTTTTCAGAGTGTCGCTGTAGAAAATATACATATCTTATGAAGTGTCGTTTTAACACTGTCGTCGTTCAAGTGACAATGTCCCTGGTAATATTTTCAACCAAGCTTACAATACATAATTCAATGAATGTGTCGTTTTTAGTGTGTCGCTGTAGAAAATATATATATCTTATGAAGTGTCGTTTCCCAGACTGTCGCTCTGGCAGGAGAATAGTCCTACTTCCCCATATATGTCGTTTTAACACTGTCGTCTTGGAACTGAGAATAGACCTGATAACATTTCCAACCATCACTGTTACACGTTTCACTGAAACTGTCGTTTTTAGTGTGTCGCTGTAGAAAATATACATATCTTATGAAGTGCCGTTTTCCAGACTGTCGCTCTGGCAGGAGAATAGTCATCATGCTTCTCCATATATGTCATTTTAACACTGTCGTCTTACAACTTACAAGGGACAATGAACCTGATAATATTTCCAACCATAGCTGTTACATGTACATGTTTGAATGAAATGTATGATTCCATGCAGGGAGACCTCCACCAGTCACGAAGATCCACTGTATATAATAACACAGAGAACTCTCGTGCTCTCTTACATTAGTGAGGTGGCTTAGGGCCATATTTTGGGGAGATCGTGACACGCTGGACCAAAGCACCAAATTTGGTACACTCATCACTTGAGGCATATAGAACAATATCAGAAGGGGTGCCCTTTGCTCTGGGCTCTGTGATGCCCTCTGGCCCCCAAAAGGGCATCTGAGGGGCAATATTGTTATTTAAAGAATAATTAGCCTAGAAACAGCTTGTTATTTTCATTATCCTTCAGGCTGGGAAGCTGAAACTGTATCACTGGTTCATGCGCTACGGGAAAATGTCACAAAATCCAAGATGGCGGCCATGATGACATCACAGTGACATCATATTCCCAAAATAAGTCATTTTGCGGACGATTTTTCAGACCGATTTTCCCCAGTTTTTATTTGTGGAATTTTCTTCGCTGAAACTGCCTGGTAAATTAGTAAATAATCAGGTTATTTGAGATAAAATACTTTTGAGCACTTTTACGAAGAACAACACATTAATTTTGAAGGAATACGATGAAAACAAAACTTTCTGGTAGGCCCTACACCCTAATCTTATCCATTATGAATTTACTCATGAAGCTGTGCTCCGAGTTTTATGCAACAGGCTCAAAATAACATCAGTATCATAAGCTATAACTGCTCTAGTTACAGCCCTCGACGTTTCTTCATTTTGGAATATCAGGGAAAAGTTTTTTGAGAAGGGAGAGCCGGGTGGCTGAAACCACCTGTACCAATTGGGTTTACATAATCGCTTGTGTAAAAGGAAACAATCGCCCCTTATCCATGTAAAAATTGACAATTCAGCTTTTTATCTCGTAAAATGGGGGAAAAAGATGGAAATCTCCTAGACTGGACAGTTTTTTAGGGTATTCTAGCATTTACCAGGTTCACCCCATGTTGAGGCGTTTACTTCATCAAACGTCCTCGATGCTCATCCATTAACATCCGATGAGTTATTTGTTTGAGTTTCATCACAGCTCACGAGCTAGCGTATCTAATTCCGCTTAAGGCGTTGCTAGGGGCCGTGGGGATACTTCATAGTATCCATATTAACAGCTGCAATAAAAGCTCGGCTGAGATACTAATAAGGCTACGACCAAGAATCCACCGTATTCTCGGGTCTGCAGGTGAGGTGCCAAGGGAAGCTTTCCTGTTAAGTCATATGGTTGCTTTTTAATCGCCAGACGTCAATTTTTCCCACTTCTTGCCTATCGCTCCAATTTCAATCTTTCTACTTTTAAGTTCGAGAGAAGAATAGCTGAATTAACAAGTGTTACACGGGCCGGGGACTTGTGTTTAGTTCTACACGTTTCTGTTTGTATATTTGTGACCGCCGAAAAAATCCATCTGAAGAGTGTTGGAATCAGTGAGGGTGAAACTGAAAAGAACAATCCCAAAAAGGGCATCTTATGCCTGTTGAAGGCCGGGATTCTTTATTGGAAGGCCATCAAATTACGTCAGGATAACTAACAGAGCTGTATGGCCAGAAAAGGGACTCTAAAGCCAAGAAGGAATCAAAAGAACATTTAACGCCCAATGGGGACCGAGAACATGCAACATACAAGTAAGGGTGAGTGAGTGAATAGAATTTAGCGTGGCTTTCAACAATATTTCAGCTATATCGCGACGAATCAACTAAGCGCCACCTAGCCAAGTTGCGTTCCTGTTACTTCAAAGAAGAAATCTTTGAAGCAGCATGGAACCATCCACCCTCCATCCGCCCTATAAAACACGGAAGACAACACACAAGACAGGACGCTTACATGGTGCAATAAAGACAAGTCATATTACAGTGCTAGACATCACATTATCAAGTTCCTGTTGCTCCTCAGCAAAAGGAAGCTGTACCCAACCAATCACCCGCGCAACATACAAGTAACATGTTATAGCACTTGTCTATATATTGTCATTGAATGGACACAGCTTTGGTCGAATGTTCATGGAACTTTGTGAAAATAGAGGCCCGCAATATTGTTTTTTTCGGTCAAAAGCCTGTCAAGCATTTTCAGGATAACTATAGGGATGTCAGAGAGTGAATAGACACAGAAAAAGGATCAGAAATTGCATTTAACGCCCATTGATGGACAGGAACATGAAATTAACATTAAAATAACACGTTGACTTCTATCCGTCGCTATTGACATGACTGAGAGTGCTTAGGACGATTTCAGATTCAGAGGCAGATTGGGCGAGGGGTCTGAAACTACACCTTATTCCCACTGGGTGACAATACCGTTATATTTACACATTTACATGTGCATGGTTCAGGACCTGTGCATTACTCCAATTATATGCCGGTTCTGCAGGCACACCCACTAGTAAAATGATACTGAATAGGGAGGATCCTGTGTTCAATTGTTATTGTTGGATTCAGCTTCATCCCCCCCTCCACCCCAGCTCTTCCCAATAAAATTTTCTCTGATGCTCGGAACTGTTGAGAGCTGGTACTTAGTGTCCATATAGGAAATCACATTAGGGCCATTTAATTCTCGGAGAAGAGCATCATGGGTAAATTCAAAATGGACGACAGTTGTGTTTTTGTCGTATTTTCTTCAAAATTGGTGTATTTTGTCTACGTGAAAGTGCATAATAATATTTTATTTCATATCAGATGATTATTTACTGATGTACAAGGCAATTTGAGCGAAGAAAATGGCACAAATACAAAATTTGAAAAATCGATCACAAAAATCGTCAATAAAATGGCTTATTTTTATAATATGACGTCACTGTGACATCATCATAGAGGCCATCTTCAATTTTCTTACATTTTATTGTAGCGCAGGAACCAAAGATATAATGTGGCAAGTTTCAGCTTCCTAGCCTCAAGGATAACAAAAATCATGAAGCTGTTGAGAAGCCAACTATTTTTTCAATGATAATATTTTCCCTTAGATGCCCTTTTGGGGGCCAGAGGGCGTCACACGGCCCAGAGCAATGGGCACCCCTTCTGATATTGTTCTGTATGCCTCAAGTGATGGATGTGCCAAGTTTGGTGCTTTGGTCCAGCGTGTCACGATCTTTTTGCTAAGCCACCTCACTACATGGAGTAGCAACCATGGATACTTTATGTCGGATCTGACAGATGAATCTATATTACTGGCGTATAGTACATGTAACTGTACCAAACAGTTATTTACTAAATTTGGTTGTCATTGGGTGATGAATCTTCTTTGTTACATCATGTCCCCCCAATATGGGTTTGCTGATCACTGATATCAATGTTGAAAAATGATGCTTTTTAGATCTCAGCATTAAGCATATCAAGCAATCTTTGGTTTTCATGAGCGAAATCTCGGATGTTAGAATATATCGCAATCATCAAATTAATTTAAACACTCATCTTTTTCTTCATAGTCCGGGACCTTTCTCAGATGACGTAAGTCATATCACTGCTACAGGTCCTGAGAGGGATGTGCGTGAGAAACAGGCGGCTAAAGACTGGGAAACTTTCCTACTTCTCCGAGCAGCTGAACTGGCACCAGGTGAATATGAAAGTGAACTGCTATATTTAATATAACGTGAAGCATGTAGTGGGCTACACCTCTTCCGGCTTATCCATGATCTACTATTCTTGAACCTATGATATTTCCATTCAAACCTCGTGACTGCACGGTGTTGGTGTGCTTTTTTATTTGTTTTTTTTTTAGAATTCGAGATATTTTGCTGTCAACATCTGTGAAATTTCAACGGGATTTCGGAATGAAAGAAGTTCGAACAGCTTCGGTCTGTTACGATGTCATGCAATGTAAAACAGACAATGTGCATTCAGCTGCGTTCAAAATATGAGGCAGGCAAGAACCGCCCAGTACCAGACATCATATGTCGTTCGTAATCCTATTTGGCCTGGGGAAGAAGAACAACAAAAAGGGTGAACAGCGAACAGAGAATGGAATTCAACCGTTTTCCCCTTCTTGGGATTGTGCAAATAGACTCTACACAATAAAAATGTTTCAGCTCTCATTTTACTTCGTTTAAGATCTCTAGACAAGTTTGCTGTGGTGGGTGTCAGGGGCAAACAGGGTTAATCATTTGTTTGTTGTATTAGGTGGATTCCTCGTCTCCCTGAGTCCAAGCTCTGAGAAGACTGCGATGAAAATGCCGATCAGAAAAACGTATAAACATATGGCTGACATTTGGAAAGACATGGTGAGAGAAGGAACTATATCACCGGTTAGTCTGTATTATTCACTGTTGAAAGGGTATCCTCAGCCTACATACCCACTCAGCTTCAAACATTTACTTAGGATCATGGGAAATAGTTTCAGTAGGTCTTTTCGCTCATTTCGAATCCTAAAATTCAGTATTGTACGAAAGAATGTCAGGTTTCCAGATTTTCCTCCGAACGCCTGGTCTTTTATACGCCTCCACCAGTAATCACCTTTGCTATTTAGATAGGAAAAACCCGAGCAACTTCCTAATTTATTAGCTTCATTTTCGTATTATACCAAGCAGTTGGTTTCTTGGCGGGTATTCGAATACCACTCTTGTTAAATATAATTGCATTTACTGCCAAAATATGCAAAACTAGCGCAAATGGTGTAAAATATTAAAAATATATTTTCCGACGTCAACCGTTGTTTCCGCAACATTCATAGTAGTCCGTGAGCTACTACCGGTCACCTTGCACCCCCCACTACAGAGTGAAACTATGTTTTTAGCCCACCATCACCAGATTGGGCTGTTCAAATCATTTTTCGTCCGTCGTCCGTCCGTCCGTCCGTCCGTAAACAATTCTTGTTACCGCGATTTCTCAGGAACTACTGCGCGGATCTTTCTCAAATTTGGTACACAGATTCCCCTTGGGGTCTAGTTGTGCAATATATCTTTTCTGGTCCGATTAGAAAATCCAATATGGCCACCAGGCAGCCATCTTGGATTTCCTCACGAAACTTTATCGTCATTTCTCAGGAAGTACTCCTTGGATCTTCCTCAAATTTGGTACACATGTTCCCCTTGGGGTCTAGTTGTGCAGGATACTTTTTTCGGTCCGATTCGAAAATCCAATATGGCCACCAGGCGGCCATCTTAGATTTCCCCATGAAACCTTGTGATCGTGATTTCTCGGGAAGTACTGCATGGATCTTTCTCAAATTTGGTAGATAGGTTTCCCGTGTGGATTTCTTTTTTGGTTCGATTCGAAAATCCAATATGGCCACAAGGCGGCGATCTTGGATTTCCCCATGAATCGTTGTTATCGCGATTTCTCAGGAACTACTGCATGGATCTTTCTCAAAGTTGGGACTCAGGTTCCCCTTGGGGTCTAGTTGTGCAAGATGCGTTTTCTGGTCCGATTCGAAAATCCAATATAGCCACCAGGCAGCCATCTTGGATTTCCTCATGAAACTTTGTTATCGTCATTTCTCAGGAAGTACTGCATGGATCTTTCTCAAATTTGGTACACAGGTTCCCCTTGGGGTCTAGTTGTGCAGGATAGCTTTTTTTTCGGTCCCATTCGAAAATCCAATGTGGCCACCAGGCGGCCATCTTAGATTTCCCCATGAAACCTTGTTATCGTGATTTCTCGGGAAGTACTGCATGGATCTTTCTCAAGTTTGATACACAGGTTTCCCTTGTCGTCCAGTTGTGCAAGATACCTTTTTTGGTCCGATTCGAAAATCCACTATGGTCACCAGGCGGCCATTTTTTATTTCCCCTTGAAATTTTGTTATCGTGAATTCTCAGGAACTGCTGCATGGATCTTTGTCAAATTTGGTACACGGGTTCCCCTTATGGTCTATCTGTGCAAGATATCTTTTCTGGTCCGATTCCAAAATCCAATATGTCCACCAGGTGGCCGGTGGCCATCTTGGATTTTCCCCATGAAACTTTGTTATTGCAATTTCTCAGGAACTACTTCATGGATTTTTCTCAAATTTGGTACACAGGTTCCCCTTGATGTCTAGTTGTGCAAGATGCCTTTTCCGGTCCGATTCTGAAATCCAATATGGCTACCAGGAGCCATCTTGGATTTCCCCATGAAACTTTGTTATCGTGATTTCTCAGGAAGTACTGCATGGATCTTTCTCAAATTTGGTACACATGTCCCCCTTTGGGTCTAGTTGTGTCAGGTACCTTTTTTGGTCCCATTCGATCATCCAATATGGCCGCCAGGTGGCCATCTTGAATTTTTCCTTAAAACATTGTTATCGTGAATTCTCAGGAACTACTTCATGGATCTTTCTGAAATTTGGTACACAGGTCCCACATGGGGCCTAGTTGTGCAAGATAGTTGTTTGGTCCGATTGGAAAATCCAAGTTACGCTTCAAATTAATACGGTATTCCCGAGTTGTGGCGTTGCATCACAAGAGTCGGCGGATCAAACGGTGGGGCATATTCTATGTATTGACTATAGAGAATATGCATACCTTCACCTTCTATCTCAATGAGTTCGAATGATTCCGAATTAAAATGTAGATACTGCGTGTTTTGATTCAAGTGAGATATTCAGGATTCAGACACTTTCAAGGTTTCAACATTACTGCACGGACCGGATCCCTTCAGTATTCAGTGTTGTACCATCTTACTATTTTCGAGCATGGTATCTGAAAAGAGATATCTCAAACTAGCTCAGTAAACAGAGCAGAATTAGCATTCCATTCTAATTATAACATCTTAAGTATGTTTCATAGCTCATGACAAAGTGTCAAAGAGATTTATCCTCGCTTCCAGTACCCAATGATGGCACGCGCAAAAAAAACAAAAAAAACTACAAAACGAAGACGAAGGATCCTCCGGACATTCAGTATCAGACTAACTTTGCTCATTTCACTTGTACTGTAACAACCGACATCAAGTGCAGTTCCTAGAATTCTTGAAACTCATGAAACTTAGAAAGGTAATATCTTGGTGTTTTCCAGTGCCCCTTTTTGATCTTTGTCGCTCAAATTCGAAATTCTGCAAACAAAATTACAAATCAATCGTTTGTTCTTAGTAACAATGGACAAAAGAATCCTCTTGTCATAAGCTTACAATTATCGGACAATGGTGGGCCCCAAGATCCTTCAGGATCTCTCGTTTTATTTACTTTAGGACATGTCAAATAAGAAACAACTCGATAAACTGGGACATATCGCATGCTGATAGCAAAATACGAACGTAGCGTGCAAGATCTATGGCGCTACGTTTCGTAACTTGTGTCTAATTCCGCTTAATCCGTGGCTAGGGGCCGTATGAACTCATGTACTTCAAGATCCTCATGGTTCTCATATGAACAGCCACAATCAAAGCGTGACTGAGATACATCATTCTTTAGATGACGACTTCACAACGAATATTATGGATTTAGAATACTGATCAGCGATACGGATTTGATATTTTTGGAACATCATGATGTCTTGCCGGCATCATTGAAAACTGTTGACCGCTTCTCTCTTGCAGGAAACAAGCCTATGTTTATGTATACTATGATTGTCTTTTTGAATTTGGTGCTAATACTGTTATATGGAATATGGAATAGGTCTTTGGATTATGGACGCGGATATTCTCTAATGGACGACGGCTGAATTATGAATGACGGACTAGACGCTTGTAATCACTACCGCTTTAATCAGTTTGAAATTACCCCCTGTGTTAAAAACTACAATTTTTGTGACAATAGGGGTAGGGTTACAAGAATAGTCTTATCTTCCACAATTATTATCCAATCTTTATAATGTTGGCCACATATTATTAAGCATTGATTGCTGCTTCAAATGTTTACAAGATACTATCACTATTTGTTGAGTATGACGTCACACAGGGACCATACATACAACAGTAAGAGTAGTAGCGAAAGCGGGCGTTTTGAGGGTGTGTGAGGGTGTGTTTGAGCGATTGACGGACCATGTTTGGTCCGAATGCGTCGTGTGAAGTGTTAAAGTGAAGCCCTCGGTGTGTAGACCACGACTTGCGGGATGTCCACGGCATCTGTGACGTCATTGATGACCTCATCAGTAGGAGTAGTAGGCAAATTTGGCATTTTGGGGGTGTGAAGGAAGGTGTTTAGGTTGGGATGGACCATCCGTGGGCCAAATGCACCGTGGCGGGTGTCACCTTGTAGCTCTGCGTTTAGACGACGAATGGTATGGTTTTTGTTGAAAGTCGCATGGTGCAGCTCACTCGCAGTTGGGCAGTAATAACGAAAGATGTCATTTGAGCGCGGGCAATGACATGTTTGGGCAATCAAGGGACCCATGTTCGATCCAAATGGACCGGCTGGGGTATCCTAGTGGAGCTTTCGTGGGGTAGAGTCAGACAGACGTGTTTTTTTTACTGGAAGTCGCGCCAATCTGCGCATGCGCAGTTGGGGGTAGTAAGTAAAGTGGTCATTCATGACGTGCGCAGATGTATATTTGAGAGATTGAGGTTCTACATCTCATCCAAAGATGGAGTGTAGGGTGTCATCTTGAAGCTAGCTCTCGTGGTGTAGACCACGACTTGAGGGATTGCCATGTCATCTGTGACGTCGTTGGTGAAGTCATCAGTCCGAGTGGTAACTTAAGCGGCCATTTTAAGAGTGCGTAGGGGTGTCTGAATGGGACGTGTGGGGTATCATATTGAAGCTTTCGTAGGACAGCGTCCGACTGATCGGGTGTGTCGTGAAAGTAGGGGATATGACTAGCATGCGCAGACCGGAAATAGTGGAAAAGTTGCACTGGAATGGAATTCTAGCCTCGAGGTGGACCATCCGCGGTCCGAATGGGTCGTGTGGGTTTTGCAGTGAACGGCTCGTGGGGTAGCGTCGGATTGGACTGGTGTGTAACCCAGTATCATCGTTCTGCGTATGCGCAGTCTGGCAGTAGTATATAGCTCTTATCCAATCAGAAGCCGCCATTTGAGAAACTACAGCGCTCGGAGCTGTGGGATGGATCGGTTGAGAGCTCAGAGCTCTTAGAGCAGTGGTCTCACGCGATGATTTCGTCCAAAATGAGGTTAAAATTGCTCAAATCCATATAACATATCGCTAGAATTATCTCGCTGATATCTCTAACTCCAGAAGTAGGTGATTTTCATGCATCCAGAAAACTGACGACAGCCATTGGGCTTTTAGCAAGACGAAATTTGGCTCTGGTCACCCCATACATGTGTTCCATGCCGCGAAGATCTCACAGTTAATCATATTTTGATCGACTATATAGATTTTAAAATTGTAAAAGATTCTATCTTTACTTTTCTACTTTAGAAGATCTTTTTAGAGGGTAAAAGAAGACTTTATTTTAGGTTATTTTAGAGAAATCGGTTTGTTGTATACATTTTAATGTATGTACATGTTTTTGGTGTGTCGTGTTAGTTACTTCTGGATTGCTGGGCTATTAACCTGTTTTTGTTGGAATACTTAGAATATTGTTTGATCGTCGCTATATAGCTGAAATATTGCTGAACGCATCGTTAAACCTTAATTCTTTCTCTCTCTCTCTCCCGACACTTGTGGCGGAATTTTCCCTAAAGTTACACCAACCCCCTCTTCCGAAAGAATGTGCACAGTGTGTTGATTTTTTTGCACAGCGCGCGATTTGGCTCTACCATCTGACTCACCGCGAAAAGAGAACTCAAAACTCTAAAAACCTGTATTTGGGTCATTCTGTATCAAACGATGCAATTTATATCTCGCCGATATATATCTGACGATAATACTGACGTCACAAAAACGTTGCGAATTCCTAACGTCATTCAACGTATTTTTTCTCGAAATTTGTCGTTTTTTTATACTAACATTTATAAACTGAATGCATTGTTTCTGTTGAAATATAATGATTCGATGTCCTTTGTGGTAGGAAAAATGCCTCTAAAAATAATCTATGCAAAAGGAAAACTGAAAGCTTGAATGATACGTATCCCCCCAAAGAGAGTTTTGTACACCCCTTGATAATTTGTCTTTTGTAACAATACATTTTCAACATAACAAAAATAATGTATATACTTTATGAATGCGTATGTCTTATCTAATTTCCATAGCTGTTGCCATTACCGGGTGATAATATTAAAAAAAATTGTAAACAATAGCCTCCAATTTTTAATTAAAATTTCGTGAAAAGTGTTAAACATATTTCAAATTTGATGGTATACCTTGATCAGAGACAACTAGAACTATTAACTGCGTCTCAGTTTTTTTTACATTTCTGTCTTGTTCCATTTCTTTGAGTGAATTGACAAAATTCGATTGTCTTACTTTCTACATTAAAAGTTAAATAATTCGCAAACTAAGCCAACTGATAACAATTGAGACGCTGTTGAATAGATCCCAACGTTAATAACAGGAATGCCTAATTTCACAAGCGTGCAGAATACTTTTCGAGAATTTTGGCAAGAAAATGTAATGCTAGAAATCGATCAAAAACCATCCTGCTATATATTTCAAGGAATAATTCTAATACTTATCGCGAATTCTGTTACAAAATACATTTGCAACCTTCCATATAGAACCTAGTCACCAACCAATTTATTCCAGATATCTTTTGTACAAAAAGTATTTAAATATATGATTAAAACTTAGAAAACTTAGTAAAACTTGTTTGTCTGCGATATTTTAACACCTGTGCTGATCACCGCATGGTCGATGTGTGAGCAATGCCCAGACTGCCCTTCTCTTTATTAATATGTCGGACAATTATGATGGGCATTCCCTGTAGTCATTTAAAGCACAATACGCAGTTATTAACGACTCACAATACACATTCGCGTGAAAGGTAAATCTGTTATCACAGGGTTACCGGACCACCCAAAGTAATCTGTTCCACATATTTTAGGAACTAATTTTTTCACCAAATACTATACCCAATACTGAATATTCAAATAATGCTATAACAAAAAAATGACAAATTTTGCCTCCAGGGGATTGCGTGTCATTATTAAAGGCAGACAGTATAACAGTGTATATCAGTGATTTATGAAGTCGATAAATGTACCATATGCGATTAACATTTTACAATTATTAACTTGCTGGCCTCTTAGTGCAGTAGTATATGTCTTTGAGCATTTTTGTTTCTGAATTATTGGTAGCATGCGTGTTATAGATTGGACCTTCTCGATTAAGATACTTGTCGGTACCGAATTTGAAGGAGTTTGGGTCAACCCTTTCTGGAATGGGTGATAGAGGTTTGAAAATTTGACGCTCTTTTGAACTTTTCGCGGTATCATCATGCAGGATGAATAAATATCGAGAGCCAAGATTTTCCAAAGTTTTCGAATATTACATTGGGCTAATTTTGAGCTCATTTCCATAATTGTAATGATTAACCATCATGTTTTAGTTCAAGATGGCGTTCCTGTGTGGTCATCCATAACTCGCGCTTTTGCAGATTGTTCATATAATATACACTATTAGCTCAGTGTGCAAATGTGTGAACTCAAAAGGATCCCATACCTCAGCTTATAGCCTCAAGCATATTTTGAATATATTTGCATAATTTTGGCTAAATCACCCCACCAATCTTTCTACTCATCAACGGAACGACAAAAAATTTAGAGCGAACACCTCTTGACTTTTTAGCCTATCATATTGGGAAAAATTCTGAGCCCATTTGCGTAACCCCTCGAGCAAAGAATCTTGGGCAAATTCAAAATTGCGACCATGTGGGGTATCAGAAAAGGGATGTTTTTGTCATTTTTCTCTAAAATTCCTGACTTTCTGCGAGGAAAAGTGGACAAAAACTATTTCATTTCACATCTGATTATTATTTATCAATTTATCGTGCAATTTTTACGAGGAAAACCTATTATTAAAAATTCGATAACCTAGAGGCAAAAATCAACCAAAAATGCCTTTTTTCAAGATGTCACAGTGACGTCATCAAAGCGGCCATTTCAGATTTGTTTAATTTTCTGGTAGAGCTTGATGCAAGGGTATAGTGAGTTAAGTTTCAGCCCCTAGCTCAAGGCGTTAGAAATGTATTTATGGGGGCCTATTGACCCCCAGGTCTGAACAAATCTCATAAAGGCCAGGTCAGATAGGGTTAAAATATTAATTCAAATTGTCGGCCATATGTAATCATCTGAAAATCACACTTTTTCATGTTGTTTGGATAGCTCTAGGCATTATTCTTTACTCGCTGAAGAAATGCATGCAATCCGAGTGCATAGCCTGGCACCTTATTTCCATTTTGAATCTATATACATATCCCTAAGATCAAAATTTTATGGTCAAATTTAAAATGGCGACCATATGGCGTCATCTGAATATCAAATTTGTTCATGTTTCTCGTATAGTTCAAGGCATTATTTTTAGCTCATTGTGCAAATTTATCAAAGAGAAAAGATCTCTAAGTATGGTTCAGTATCTTGCTCCCAATTTGATTCTATTTACATATCCCTAAGATCGAGGTCGGATGGTCATATTCAAACCCTCGGCCATATGGGGTTATCTAAAGAATCTGCATTGTTCATGTTACTCGTAAGGTTCAAGGCATTATTCTTTGCGCATTGTGCATTTTTTTTCCAAACAGAGAGATATTTAAGCATAGCCTAACATCTTTTGCCCATCTTGAATCTATTTGCTTTTCTCCGTGATTAAGATATGATGGTAAATTCAAAATAGTGGTCATATGGTGTCATCTGAAATCCGACTTTTTTCATCTTTATCGTAGAGTTCAAGTCACTATTCTTAGCTCATTGCACAAATTCATCAAAACCGAGGGATTCCTATTGAAGCATCGCCTGATATAACATCTTATGCCCATTTCGAATCTATTCACGTATCCCGAAGTTCAAGATTTGATGCTCAAATTTAAAATGGCGGCCATATGGGTTCATCTGAAAAATTTTCATGCGGCTATTATAGTCCAATACAAATTTATCAAAATCGAGAGATATGTATGCATAGCCTAACATCTTATCTTATTGTCAGCACTTCATTTTACCAGTCTGATAAGTAGGCTCTATGAAGAACACTCATGGGGCACCAACGTCATCAATGTGCAATGCCTTGTTTAATGGTCTAAGCAAGCACACTGAGTTTTCATATCCCCGCCAACAATATCAAATGAGTCATATAGGTATTCTAGAAAGATTTTGATCAAGCTAGGAAAATACAGGGGTACCACATCAGTATTGGAGTTGAAGTCTAAATCTGATATTCAATTGTAATTTTGTTAATTTATTTCCAAATGTGAGCCTATATATATACCGGAATATTCACAGAGCTATAATGGAATATTCACAGAGATTTCCAAGTTATAATATTGATTATTCATAGCATCATGCAACTAGTATTTTTAACATGGGGCATCAAAGGTGCTACAACCCCTCAGCCCCTTAAGAGTCCAGACCGAGATGTTTTATGGTGGCCGTGTAGAATTTCGAATGCATAGCATAGCGTTATGACATTCGCTTACACTTTTTTATGAACCTCTGCTTGAACAATTGGGCTTATTAAAATTAATATCTAGCTTCACAGACACTTTTTGTTTTTTCATTTTTTACCCCTCAGCCCATAGGGCTGCGGGGTCTTGTCGTTGCCATGTACGTACGTCCGTCCGTCCGTCCGTCCGTCAACATGTGTTCTTGTCCGCTGTATATCTGCTGATCCATGAAGCCAGGCCCTGTGAAACTTTGGTGAGAGCTTCCTTTATATTGAGTGATTAATTGATCAAGTTTTCAGGTGTGTATAATTTATTTATTTATTTATTACCCCTCAGCCCATAGGGCTGTGGGGTCTTGTCGTTGCCACGTACATACGTCCGTCCGTCCGTCCGTCCTAGCGTCCGTCCGTCCGTCCGTCAACATGTTCTTGTCCGCTGAATATCTGCAGATCTATGAAGTCGGGCCTGACCAAACTTTGGTGAGAGCTTCCTGAATGTTGACTGATGAAATGATTAGATTTACAGATGGCTATGATGATTTCATGGTTTTTAAATTTTTTTTAATTATTTATTGATGGCTCAGCTTTTGCACTGTTATCTATGCTCATCAACATGCTCTTGTCCGCTGAATATCTGCAGATCTATCAAGTCGGGCCTGACAAAACTTTGGTGAGAGCTTCCTGAATGTTGACTGATGAAATGATTAGATTTTCAGATGGCTGTGATGATTTCATAATTTGTAATTTATTTTTTTATTATTATTTTTTGATGGCTTAGCTTTTGCACTGCTATCTATGCCCATCTATCTCCATTCAAGATTCTTATTCAATGAAGGACAACATTTTTCTTTAATTTTGCTATTAAATCATTCTATTCTACATCATATGATTTATCCTAAAACTTTTGCATGAACCATATTTGTGTCCACACATTCAACTGGTACAACATAATGCTTCAATTTTTGTCACCAAACATGTTACTGTACCTTGGAAATTATTTAAAACGAGTGATTAGGAGAACCCATTTTTAGCCTGACAATTTTGAACCAGTTTGCATCCCCCCCCCCAAATAGTGATAAGGGTGGGCCGGTGTCAATCAGTGTGTTTACTTGTTATCTCACTTGTGCAGTGCATAAATTGCCACTGATAGAGCTACGCTTTCTTGCATGCTGTAATCCCAGCACACCACTCACGTGAAATCGAAGTCTGTTATATACGGTATCCAAGGATTTTTTGCAGGTTCCGATCCCAAACTCCCAGTTCCTTTTCTTAATTCATTATTGAGGGTCCAATTTTTTTAAGTGAATTTCGGCGCAAAGAGCCTGTGATCAATCACAAAACAGAGGTTTATTAACATGAAATTCAATACACAGCTATGCAATCAGATCGATATTGAGGCTCCCAGAAGCTTTTCTAGGAGTATTTCCTTCAGAAATCCTTTCAAATTGAACAACAACAACACTTTCGTTTTTTGTTTCATTTGAGTTTTGGACGCCCATATGTTTTCCGAAACTAAATTGGCTCTAGATGCAGCCCTGATCCTACTTGACTAAAGAAAAAACAGGCTGAGGGGTCCACGCACCTTTTAGGTGCTTGCCTGCAATTCATGTTTCTTTTGTCACGACCAAATATAGCCATCCAGACAAACCGATAGAATTTGCACAAAACCAACAATGTTCTTTGAGTTACCGTACCTCCAACAATACTATTTCCTGCAAATAAAACAAAATATCGAACATTTTTTTACTCAATGTTCTCTTTGGTAAAATAAATGTGTAAATACAACCAAAACAATTTTTTTTTTCAGAGGTGATACGGTGGCAAAGAAGTGAGGCGGTGCCTGTGAAGCTAGAAATTATTTTAATCGACCTTGGTAATCTTGTGAAAAGTTATCTACATCGATAAGTTGGGAAAAACGAGAGTTACTGTTTGACTCGTGAGGTATTAGCTGATATGGGAATGGCGGGGATGTTATATATGCTTGCAAGCATGCTTACATGACTCCCCCCGCATATAATCACGTGTCGCGAACACTGTGCACATGTAGTATGACGTCTCATGAAGCAAACCCTTTGGAAATTCCTGGGAATCACCTGGTGGAAACTGTAGATGCAAGTGCGTGAAACGCAATCGCAAGAGACATCCCAGCACATCTGTATAACAAATTTGAGAAGAATCCGATAAGGGGTCCTACAGTTTTTGCTCGGAAACCAAAGTTAGCCACCAGGTGGCACCACCTATAGGCACAGATCCCCCAAAAAATGCCGTACTGTTCTCATATTATTCATCATTTTCATAGAATAGCTTTCACATATCGGCGGGTGAGGACACATTTTGTTGTTGTTGTAATACAATTTGTTGTTGTTGTTATACAATTTACTTTCGTTATCAGGTAGGATAGATTCATTTCATGCACACGCTCACCTAATAAATCTTTTAATTGTTTCATACATTTATTCATACGGTATAGCAAGTAAACATTGGCTTTATTCAGTGTATCATTCAGAAATATAGCTTCTGTATACTATAAACATAGATCTATCTATACGGTCCATTGATGACCCTTAATGAAGAAAATAGTGCCACAAATGAATACCAAACCATGTGGTTATCTTCCCTGTCACCTAGTTTGCACAAACATAGTTTTGTTGCATGTATGTAATATGTAGATTTATGTAGATCAGGGAAAACGCTTCCATTCCGTGAATATCTCGGAAGTAGAATGGAAAGAAAACATTTCTGAACACACGAAAATTATTACGTAAATGGTTTGAACACCAGTGGATTTGAGAAGCTTACCATAAGAAGGCCTATAAAAGATATGGAGAGGGTCTTGAGGGGTAAACCTAAATGACAAAAATTCCCAACTCTAACTCACCACACATATTTCATTAAAATGTAAATGAATACTGCCAAAGTGAAATTCCACTTTGTTTTCTAATATGAATTACACTTATACCGGTATCATTTAATGCTAAAATACTGCCCGGACACGCTTTCTAATGAGAAACCCTACTCTCTACTGAATCACACAATTCCAGCCTCTCAAATTCTGTGGATTAGCAGACGACATATTTTGAGCACGAAAGTAGTGCCACTGGAAAATTAACGAATACATGCATAAAATTAGATAAATAAAAATGTAACTTGAACATATCAGACCTGAAACTATACATGAACACCAAGAACACAGAAACAAGGACACCATAAAGAAGAAAGCTTCAGAGTTTTTTTCTTGTGGTGTAAGAACTCTGTCTTGTACTGTGTTAACAAGACGCAGAGCCGGTCAATTTTTCCTGCATTTCTATATTTATCAAGTTGATCCTTCGGGTCAAATATTTGACCCCTAGTGTCAAACATAAATACATAAAAACATTATTCAAGAATTTTCATGGACGCCAGTTTGAATCTATCTATGATTAATTGTTCTAGAATTCCGCAAATATGTCAAATGCCACGCTTAGTTACTCCAATATGCACAGGAATTCGCCTCAAATACCTTGGAGTTTCAAACGTGAGTTTTCATACACATATGGGAATATATACTTCGACTTGCGGAAAATCTGTGATTATTTTCAACAATGACAATACACAGCATACTGAAGTCAATACACACAGTAAACATAGTATTATAGCGAGTTGAATTCCACCATAGTACATAGTACCTAGCTGGTTACGAAAGTTGGATTTCATTCATGCTGCGTGTGTAGGCCACGCCCACCACAGAATTTTTAGCAAACAACCGGATTACGATGATAGAACAAAGCCAGGGTGTCTGAAAATCACCTTGAACAATTCCTGAGAAGCACAAGGAAAAATCATTAGCCCTTCTCCAGTCTCTGGTAGGGTATGAGTTCTAGTGGGTTATTTTCCGGGCCAGACTGCCACACCCTACACGTGTCGTCGAGCTAACAGTCATAATGTGTTTACACATAGGCTTAGGTATTTGCGACTAACACCTAATACATTGTTAAGGTGGTGGAGCGGGATCAAGGTGGATCAGCGCGCAAGTGGCATTTTAGATTGTTTTGGGATCTTCGCCATTTTACGTCACTGCGATACTGAGCTCAAAATAATATTAAACCTTGTATTATTTACTTAATAAATCACGAGTATACATGACAAAGGACATGCAAATAATATACTGCAACAGAAACATTGTGCTCTGATAATTTCGTCAGTCTGTTACCCTGCAAACAGAAGATGATAAGCTGGATTATTAACACATCTAAGGTAAACAGGTCTGCAACATGTAGTCTGTATGTCTGAAAGATAATAATGGGACAAAATACGTTGAATGACGATTGGAATTCATGATCGAGACGTCAGTTACATCGTTTGATACAGCATGACTCAGATATAGGTTGTTGACATTTCAGCCCTCTATTCGCGAAGAGGAGCCAGATGGTGGCGCCAAATCGTCGTCTCTTTTGGAAACAAGCGCCGGATGAGCGCAAAGACCTCCGTCGAGGCAGGCAGGGTCCGTAGGGGAATACATCACTGAATAACAAGGGCCGGATGCCAAGCTCAATTTTGCATTTGTTGGACGTTAACTCCACCAATGGTAATTAAACTGGGATTGAGTGTACCCTACTAGCATGTCCAGACAGGGATGTGGAAGTCACATTCCCCGCACATAATTTTTGTCTGATTTCTAGTGCTTGAAATATTAGGGTATGGAATAGAGTATATTGATGGAAAACCTGGAATACTGCTTGAGACATAGAATACGTTAACCGGAAGACTATACTGTGAAGTCATGTGGCTCTGCCAGTATGTCGGCACCTCTTCCCACTCCCCTTATATGTGTTGTAATTAGGCCCCTTCCCAACTACACCTCCCCCTGAGAGAACGCCCCCCACCCAAATCAGCACGTTAGCGACAGAAATGAGTCCATGTGTGCCTAGTCGTACCATCTTGCTTGTGAAGTTGTGCTACAGACCTTACACATCAACACTTCATATCTTGTATGTGTACAGTATAGCATCATCATTGAGAGAATCCTTTATAAAACACACCTGATATTATCGACACTCCGTTCTGATCTGTCTCAGCATCATGTGATGAGGATTCAATGCTCTCGGTATAATTTTTTATACTGGTGTTACAGGTCACCTTCACCATACTGTATCAGTGACCATGGATTTGTACATGTATCACATTCATATTGAATGGTGATAGCTGATGAAAATATTGCCCATATGGAACAAATGGCTGGATTCCAGCAAATAACAAGTTCACGTTAATCATACACAACATACAATTAATAATATTATCAAATAATTTTGTTTATTCCTTGTCGACATCAATATAATACAGACAATATGACTGAATCATGGTAACAGATATTCAAGGGTATATATGTCTACACTAAACTGAAGGAGACCCATGATGCTTATTATATTATGTTTTAAAACGTCACTTGCTAATCTCGATTATGTTGCTTATTGCGAAAATAAATGAAGTTATGAAAATAAATTTAGTATGATTGCCCATTGCCCTCAAATTAGAAATATCTTCAGCAGCTAAAGTTAAGCCAATCATAACAATATATAACACCATGTTATTGTTGTAATATCACCCAGGTATTGATCTTTGGTTAAGAATGTAATGAGATACATATATACCTGTTCTTTGTGTTATTCTGTATGCAGTTCATTCTGTATGTATTTTATACATGTACATATACCAGAAGTGGAATTAAAATTTGAATAAAATAATCAAAATATGTTCGGTTTTTACATCTACTCAGGAAATGAAGTCTTTGTTTCTAGAAGCTAAATCATTTTAGACACATTCAAGTCCTCACCTGGTCAAGGGAGATAATTTTGTAAAAAAAAAGTATAGATCCACACTGGTGCAGACCAGAAAGTTTTATGACCTTTGATGATATTTGTGGAGCATGCTGCAGGACTTCAACTTCCATGGATCTGATATTATCCACACAATCCCATTCTACATGATATTTTTGCCATAGCACCGATAAACTGGGTCCCTTCATTTATGTGTTCTAGATCCAGGAGCTATTGGGAGCTGCAGGTTTTGTAAAAGTTAGATCCAATTATTCTGAGTGAAGGAATGAAGTCCGGCATGGTTGTTTTAAGTTAGAACTGGGCATCCTTGGAAATGTCTGACCGATTGACACATATATCACTCTGCAGGTGGTCATTACATGTGTAATGTTTATTTCCTGAGGAATCAGCTGATATCCAATGGGTTGTGGCCAATCACTGGCTCTGATTTTCACCACCTCTGTCATTCCACACATTTCTGACACAGCTGAACCAATCGATAGTCTGTATTGGTTTTTCCATTTCATCCAGTACATCCATTGTGTAACAGTCCTGTTGCATCTGATATCAGAAGTGCTGAATCCATGACCTGCAGGTTGGAATCAATTGTATACATATTTAATATCAAAACTCACTTCATTGAAAATGTTTATGGCCTTCATTATATTTCATTCTTTCGTCATACACAACAAGATGAAATCCATTATACCAGTTCGCGCCTTTCATACGTGTACTTAATAGAACTGGGACCTGACCATGTTACAAGAATTTGCAAAAGTATGAAATGAGAACTGAGTACTATGAGAACTTAATGCAATCTGTGAGTGATCAATAATATGAATCCTGAAGAACAATGATGGATCTTGACCACTGGATGGATTGAAGTTCAATGACGTTCATGTTAGTGGCATGAGCATGATATGAATCCAGGATATTATAATCTAGAACAGGATTGTTTATTGATAGATTTATATTTATTATTTATTTTCGTTTTGTCTATTTGGCATCGGTAAATCTTGAAATGTATATCAGGATCTGCTTCTTTCATCTAGTGATAGTGTCTGTTTGGTAGCAGATCATGGGGGCTGAACAAAGCAAGTGAAATGTGATCGTATGACAGATAAATGCCCAGTGGTATGGGCTTAAAATAAAAAAAATAAAGAAAAAATTGGGAAAGGTTCTATCCCAATATGTTGCAGCGTTGACAATGCTGAATGGGATGGTATTCTATATATATAAGCTATTAAGAAGGCAAGAAGAATTATGATGTAGCAGAACACGGGTAGTCTATCGTATTATGAAATTAGACGGGGGCCATTACTACGAAAATGTGGAGGGCCATCTTGAGGGGCAGGGTGTTTTTCGCGGAATTAATTATTCACATTTATCGTAATCTGGGAGTGTTTGCGAGTATGGCGGTATACAGCACTTGCCAGTTACATATTATTGTGGGAAATCCGACCGATAACTTTCCCCCTACCCCATCACTTTTGCCAACTCTAGCAAGATTTTCGAGAACAAAACTCAAAATTAACCCATTTACTCTGAATAATGGACATCCAATCGGCAATATGAAGGCCGTGGTTGCTTTTTCGCTTTCCAATGATATCAGTAACGCGGGGAAAATGCAAATAAAAGATGTAACCAAGTCAAATTATTGGTAATTTTGCACTAAATTTTCTCCTAGAAATATGATAAATGCTTCAGAAACTAGAGAAATAATTCATAAAACCTCAATAATATACATCCGTTCCATCCTCTTTGTACTGTAAATGGGTTCTCTTGTAAATGGGTTCATTCTGATAGGACCTCTTTCTGCCATAATATCCACTGAAATCTCATTTCAGGGGGATATAACTCCTGTATGGAATACAGCATGCAATAACTTCAGTAGTATACTAATAGACACACTTTGGATTATTTTAATCGAAGTCCTGGTCTTCTTTCCACCTGACTCCGAAATCAGCGCTTCAGATGTAACTAGGCAGTCAAAATTAAACAATCTGGCGTATTGGCACATCTTCGCTCCGTAATGGAGTCCACATTGAGATAATGAATAGACTCCACTATTATGCCTCAAAGGGTGCACTCCATGCAGGGATTCTTCCATTTGGCATGTAATAGATTATGGGTCCCTTTTTCTGGTCCGGTCTCAACTTAAAAAGGCAAAAAAAAAGTGGGGGTTAACCTGCCCGTTTTTTGTCAGATTTCTTCCCGTAAATGAGTCCTGATTTTTAGGCACACCCACGGGGCATAACTGAGGCAGGACAAAATTTACTCCATGATCCCGACCAGCGTGTAGACGAAGCCAGCCATCGATCTGTACGTGCTCTTTTGCAGCGTTGACAATGCTGAATAGGATGGTACAGCTCACCGGTCCCCAATGTACGAGTTGTCACAGCGAGGCAGCTCACCGGTTAACAATATATGAATTGTCAGAGCATTTCCATCGTGGCGCTCTCTGGGTTTGTATCTAATACCGCTTGTGCCGGTTCTGGGGGCCGTGTGGTCATATCATCCAGGTTGCCACATGGGCAGGTACAATGGAAGCGTACCTGAGATACAACACATATCACGAATCGTTAGACTCTTGGTATGTGCTTTAGAATGGGTTAACCGAAAGACTTTTCTGTGAAGTCACGTGGCTCTGTCAGTATGTCGGCACCTCTTCCCACTTCCCCTGTGTGTGTTGAGATTATAAATATAAGCTATTAAGAAGACAAGAAGAATTATGATATAGCAGAACACGGGTAGTCTGTCGTATTATGAAATTAGACCGGGGCCATTAATACGAAACTGTGAAGGACCACCTGACTCCCTAATCCTCTCCCATTACGTGTAACTCGTGGAGGGAGGTGGAACCTGACTACAGAAGCAAGGCCCGCTGAAATTACAACACATATAAGGGAAGTGGGAAGAGATGCCGACATACTGACAGAGTCACATGGCTTCACATTATAGTCTTCTGGTTAACCTATTCTAAAGCACATACCAAGAATCTAACGATTCGTGATATGTGCTGTATCTCAGGTACGCTTTTATTGTACCTGTTCATGTGGCAACTTGGATGATATGACCACACGGCCCCTAGCACCGGCATTGCATTGCAATGAGGGTTCCCCATTATTTGAAAAGTGTCCAGAAAAGTGCCTCAAAATTTCGTCGGGAAACACGGCAAGCCCTATTGGAAATCACATGAGTCGTGGTTTCCCCATATGACAATTATTTGGCGGGAGATTTCACGTTGCATTCCTAGACCTCCGTCTGATCGACGGAGGTAACAAACGTTTTTGCAGATTCTGGTAAAAAGGGGTATGGGTAATTATTTTGGCGAATTTCGCCACAAAAATTGGTTGACCAGGGTCATATTTGGCATTGCTGAAAGCCCAATGCCTGTCTTCAGTTTTCTGGATACATGAAAAAAATTACTGGTAGAAATAAAGATATCAGCGATATTACTCTAACGATATGTTTTATGGATTTGAGCAATTTTAACCTTATTTTGGACAAAATCATCGCGCGAGACCACTGTAATTGATTACATATTTTCACAAGTGTATGCTTGTACCAGTTCAGCATCTTCAATTTGGAGTCAAATATGGAGGCGCAGTTACATATTTGGTTACTATACCTCCAAATCGCAGCTCATGTTAGCCAAAACCTCATTGAAAAACTCAGAACACTTAATATTTCTAATTTTACCTACAGGATGAGTTTAAATATATAAACATGTATGGTTACTATCGCACATCTGATGAGATACGACAGCCATTCAAGGAAGCCACCTCGCCTGTCAGGAGAGCCGGGCTCAGACTGGAATCGATTTCAACAGTTGAAAGGGAATGCCAGTTTAGAGCGAGATACCAGCTTGAACGACAGAAAGGTCCGTGGATTATGGTACATGTCTTTCAACTCTGGTGGATTAGAAATTGATCTAGGACTTCATCTTTTCTGAATAACAATTACTTTATTGAAATCGAATGAACAGTCAATGATATGAATGATATAAATGATGTGTGGTCCTCAAACACCTTAGAATCGTTTATCCTAAATTTGAGCCATGTAGTCAGGTAGATTATCACAAAAATCCTGAGTTGCTGGAACAAAACACCACACTTGGCGCACCCATCTCTTGATACATACAATACAATATCAGAAGAAGTGTTTGGATACATACATGTACATATACATGCTTGTGTTTTTCGCACTATTCAATTTCGAAAGACAGAATACGGTCTAAGCTTTTAATGTGAATATATGTTAACGTGGAAGTGCATACGTATGCATGTGTGTGTAAATATGTGTGTTTTGTATGTACATGTATGTATGCATGTATCTATGTATGTAGCAAGTCTTTGTCTTTGCTTGATTGTGTATATAAATGTCCAAGTTAAATCTGTCAAAACTAAATGAACTCATCATGGACATCAAAATGGAATAAACATATTATATTCAATTCAATTCAATTCAATTTATTTGCACTTTACGTCCATTAAGGACAGTGTACAAAACAATAAACAAAATGACATTAACATTTTAACATTAACACATTTGCATCATATAGGTAGACGTATATATGATATAGACAGTCTCCGTTATTAGATATAACAGTGTTTCCTGTAATTAAAAAGAGAATGACAATTACTTTGCCGTCAGTATTTTTCTTTTACGCAACTCAAAACATGTAGATATATATTTGCAAACACGAAGAGCCATAAAAGTGCTATTTGGATCAAGTATGAATTGAAATAATTCGGAGGTCGGAACAACCGGTGTATTAATATCTCGGAGAAACTCCGTTCGTTCTTGAGTATATAAAGGACATACAAGAAGAAAATGGTTCTCATCTTCAACAAGGCCTAAATTACAAACCTTGCATAGTCTTTCAGTAACAGGATTAGATTTATTTTTATTTTTGTATCTACCTACTTCAATTTCAAGATAGTGAGTACTCAATCTCAGATACGTTAATTGCTTGCGTAAACTACGTTGTTTCATAAGTTGCAGGTATGGAGAGAACTCAATTTTTGACTTAATTTTGCTGTAAGTTCGTAACTTCGCATCAGTTGGTGTAGTAATACTACGAAAATATACATCGAAGGCAGATGTCAACATCTCTTTAACCTCTAGAATAGCGAAATTTGGCTGATTAGTAAAATCAGGTCTAGAGGCCAAAGTGGATAAAGTTTTGTTAACAAACGATGCCAAAGATGCTGTTTTGTTAGGCAGATTACGATCGGCAAGAAAAGCTTGATAGGCTAGCCTGGAGTTTTCCATGTTACCAAGCCTAACCCAGAACTTTAATGTAGCAATGATTGCATCAATTGAAGATGGGTAAACCCCTAACTCAGCCAGTGGTCCTATATTTGTACTTTTTCTAGGAACCTCTAGTATCGATTTACATAGCTTGATTGTGGCTAAGTTACATGGTGAGTTATGCCAATTATTAAAGATGTTGGCGTGCTTAGGGTATAGTTGGTCCATACTCCAAATTTCAGCTGCATAGAGCATAATTGGTTTGACTACCGACTGGTATAGCCTAAGTAGGACTTCAATTGGAACATCATCTGTCTTGAACAGACTATGCTTAATTTTGTACCAAGCACGCAATGATTTAGTTTTAAGATTCATGGCAACAAGTTTATATCTACCCATATAACTGAACGTAAGGCCAAGATATGTATATTGCTCCACAATTTCAAGGCTGTTGTTGTTATAGTAAAACTTGAATTTCTTTTGAGCGCTTTTGAAATTCGAACCGAACACCATAATTTTCGTTTTAGTGTGATTCAACCGGAGCTTCCAATCTTGAGTGAAATTCAGTAATTTATGCAGGTTACTTTGAAGTCCTTCTGGCGTTTCGGATAGTAAAATTAAGTCATCTGCGAATAATAAATGTGTGACACTAACATCACTTAAAGTAGGAGCATTGCCGCCGTCATCAGATAAGTAGTACTGAAGATCATTAAGATATATATTGAATAGCATCGGACTACACACACACCCCTGTTTTACTCCGATATGCGAGTCCACACCATCAGATATGCCTTTGTTTGTTTTGATAAAATATGAGCTTTTGGAGTATAAACTCTGGATAATGTTAAATACCTTACCAGTAATGTTATGAGTCTGCAGCATGTACAGCAAACCCGGCCTCCATACTGTATCGAACGCCTTGTTGAAATCAATGAAACATACGAACAATTTCTTATTAGCCGATCTATATTTTGAAATCAGTGTCCTAAGGATAAATAAATTGTCAGTAGTTCGGAAATCCTCTCTAAAGCCACATTGGGCCTTGTCAATTAGATTATGAGACTCTAGATAGTTTGTGATTCTATTATTTATTACTGTAAGAAATAATTTACTGAGACAACTACTGAGGGCGATTCCTCGGTAGTTATTGGGATCTGACACACCACCCTTTTTATAAATAGGTAAAAGATATGCTGCCTGCCAACTATGAGGGAAGCAACCCGACTCGAATATAAGGTTAAATAGTTTTAATATATGATCTATTAAAATGTGAGAGCTAGCTTTTAGCATTTCGTTCAGAACCATATCCGGTCCACTAGATTTCTTGTTTTTAAGTTGTTTAATGGCTTTTGTTATTTCCAAAACTGAAATAGCTGTGTCTAGGGATTCATTTGGAGAGTATTCTCCAGCATTAAGACATTCTTCTATATGTTGATGGAAGTTCTCGTTAGGTATTGTGTCGGCATTCAGATTAGTGAAATGGGCATGCCAGGTTTTAAGATCAATGTCACTTTGGGGGTCATCTGATGTATCTTGTGTCAGTTGTCTAATCAGCTTCCAGTATTCACGAGGATTGTTTTGTGACAAACTTTCTATTTCATTTAGAAGTTTACTTCTGAACTGCCGTTCTTTCCAATGAGTTAGTTTTTTATAACGTTTTTTCCAATAATAGAAAGTATGAGCTAGTTCTCGATTAGTGGGATTTTTTCGATAATTATTAAGAGCAGTTTGCATAGCTGTGTACATGTCTTTGCAGCTGGAGTCAAACCATCTGTTTTTTCGAATTTTGTTTCTTTTCAATGATTTCATACGCAGACAAGGTAGAGCAGCACTGTTAAGTATGTGTGTGAAGTTGTCAACAGCCGTGTTGACACCCTTAGCATCATTGGCATAAGGTTGCATAATGAAGTTATTACACAATTGCTGGGTATCATCATTCAATAGATTACTTTGAAACAGAGGATAGGAAGTTTCATCCCATATAAACTTATATGCCTTATTCTGTGATTTGACTTGATGATGACTAGATTCACATATCAAAGGTTGTTTAATCTTAGACTTTGTAAGTGTATCCATAGAGATGATCAATTCAAGAGAACAATGGTCGGAGAGAAATGTTAATGGATTCACTCTCATTGTGTAGATTGAGGGGAATAATGTTAGTTTTGTAATGATATAATCAACATTGCTATGTCCAATCCAGTTGAAGCACGTCAAACTCCCCAAGATATCACCTAGACATCTGCCATTGAGAATGATCATATTGGTACTTCTACAAAGATCAATAAGTGATCTGCCGAAAGTATTTATTTTTGAGTCTGTATTAGTACGAGTTTTAGGAAAATGTAGTGGCATATTGGTAGAGTGCAAATCGGGTAAAGGGGAGTGTGTGTAGTTTCCATCATCAGTAACATAGTCTTGCAGCATTCACATAGATATATCCTTCTCTAAAGTTAAGAACGGGTCAAAAGGGTATTTAGGCCAGATAGGCGAGTTACTAGGTGGGATGTAGGTAATGCAGACAAAATAATCACTACTGCTATTTAAACATTCTCTTTTAAGTTTTACCCACATTACATCACCAAAGTGAGTTCTTTCAACTGTAACTGCACCAGCATATTTTGCCTTATACAAAAAGAGAATACCACCTCTAAAATGCTCATCAGAGTTGTCTCCCTTCCTACAACAACCTACACTACAGAAACCAGGAATAAATTTGCTATAATAATCCTTTGTTGCGGATTCTTCACTAAGCCAAGCCTCTGAAAGACCAATAAAATCATAATTGCTAATACATCTAAGGAACTGTTCTTTTGATTTCATATTCGACAACTTCGAATCTACTCCTTGAATATTCCAGAACAAAAACTTTTTATGCATCATTCCTGACATCTAGTTAGGTAAAGTAATTATCCAACTGTATATGGGCAAGTCTCTGATATCAATATATATATTCACCCCAGCTAGGTGAGCAAGTATATAACTATTCGTTAGAGTATCAGTCAAATATTGATACAAAATTTGACGACTGAAAAGAATTACATATACAAATTCATCTATACTAGTTTTTCCATGTTATATCGACATGTAATCTACTTAATCATGTCAATTCTATAATCCACCAGAACTTAAATCAAGTATGTTTGTATGCATACTGATCAAATGGTCAGAAAATTATTCAAAAGTTGATGAAGTTGAAAATGAATTACGTATACAAATACTACAATGAAGTAGAGAATAGGAACTTTAAATATCAGATTCATTAAGTTCATTTGCATGATCAAGGATGTCAGTGTTCATGGCTTACATCACAGGGAGAGCATTGTTTGCCATATATAGTTGATATTGTGGAAACCATGGCGAACAGACAGGTTGGGGAAACATGAGTGGTGCACCCCTGTTCACTGAATATGAATTTGGTAACATGTTCATCATTGGAGGTATTTGCAGATGTGAAGACTGGGGTGGGTAATCTACTTTCTGTTCAAACCCTGGAGGTGGCATCATACTATACACTGGGAGGTGACTAAATCCTGAGGTGTTAGGATGGGGAAAAAGTGCAATTTGCCCTGTGCAGCTTTCTGGTCCCTAGAGGTCGCCTGGCCTTGGTGGGACATGTTATTTGATGAAATAATAGTTAGACTTCAAGTTGCTTCGATATTTTCATTATCCTTGAGACAGGAAACGGAGAATTGCCAGACTATGTCTCTGATTACAGCGCCATCAGCAGATTATATGCTACAGATGGCTGTTCACATTGATGTAATATTCACATTGATGTAATATTCTAAAAATAAGCCATTTTGGAGCGATTTTTCATTATTCTTGATTGAAGCAGCCTTGCAAAACTGACTTGTAACTGAACTTCTTAATTGAGAACAAAAAGTATTGAACACTTTTGTCTAGAAATATGCATTAATTTTGACGAAATACGGCTACATTCTCCTGTCATCAATTTTGAATTTACCCATGATGCTCTTCTCTGATAATGCAATAGACTGAAAATGACCACATTGAGGTAAGTTATGGGGATACAAAGTGCCGACTCGTGCACCGTTCCCGATTTCCTTCTTGGCATCTGGATAATTTGAGAACAGAGAGATCGAAAGCTCGATATCGATCTCATATTCCACCTTTCCTCTCGCAAAAAATGAAAGCATAGAAATCTTTTTCCGTAAAATGTATATTCTGGAGATTGGGACAAATGGGGTTAATTGTAATAATGCATCCCTCTCTTATTGTCGCAATAATATATCACTCTCTTAGTGCTATGACAAATATATATTGAAATACAAAACATGAAAGCGATTATCAACTTTGTTAGACGGATAGCAGGAATACGGAGCAGTGTCGCGCGTCTCAATACTTTTATTGCCAACTTTACAAGATGGAAAGCTGAATGGTCGACAAATACACGGAGCGTAGACGAGTGTGCAGTCCTATTAGTTCCGCACAGTGGACCCAAATGGTTAATGTCTCTGAAAGACGAACTGTTCATGGTTCTGAGTAAGATGTCGTTTACCGATTGTACACTCCGAACGGTTACAGATATACAGGAGATTGAATTCTAAATCTGATATTTGAGGATTTGATGCAAATGATACTTGGTGATGTCATCAAGTGGACTGAAGATAATAAGACGAATATATGCTGGAATATTGCTAGAGCTATGTGTATAAGTCCCATCTGTTTCAAACTGATTATTGCTTTATAATATGCAGAGCATTATGCGATCTACTTCAGATTGGTTTTGAATATTCCAACTATTTTGAGGTTCCTATTAACTGTATTTTGGAAATTGCATAGGATATGAAATGTAAATTACTGAATATATAGTAACGAAGGCCTATGCAATAAATATTGATTTAAAAAAACCTCTTCATCTATTCAACTTCCTGGAATAAAACGCTTTATTACCAGTTGCTGTCGTAACCATATTTCTGAAACTGTTGGTGCATGTGATAACCAAGTCACAAGAGTGATATCCAATAACTTGGAAATCATCTCTAGTTGTATGAAATCACCAAAGCTCATTTGTATATCAAATATTTACCAGATTCATAAATCTTTGAACTGCAATCTTTTTTTTTTTTTTATTTTTTTTTAATTTTTTTTTTTTTTTTATATTCCGAGTTTATTCAAATATAATATGTACTGTGCAACAATATAGGTACAACATAGAAAAAACAGGCAATCAATATTCGTATTAAGTCATCAGTGTATGGAAGTATTACATCCGTGGTTGTTTAAAAAGTTCTACCCATTTACCCCACTTGTCATCCAATTGCTGTCTATTTTTAAAGAATACAGTTTTTTCTATCGTGTAATAATATTCTAAATCTTTATAGAACAGACGTATATTTGGAATTATTCCCTGGCATCTACTACGATACAAGTAAAATTTTTGCCAATAATATAACTATGTTACATTGGCTACTGTGTCCCAACAAACCAAATATAATATTCTCTAAGGACATAGATATTCTATATCCAAAAACCGTTTCAATTCTATCATTCAGCAATTGCCAGAATAGTTGAGACTGTTGACAATCCCAGAACAGATGTACTATTGTCTCCTTATAAAGTTTACAAAAAGTACACAAATCATTTTCCCTAATATTAATTTTGCGTAAATAAGAATTTGTTGCAATAATTCTATGATTAATTCGAAATTGAAACCATCGTAATTTTGTATCCTTCATAATGAAGATCGGTAGTTTATAAACTTTTCCCCACCATACTGGTGATTTTTCACCTATTATTAATTCCCATTTTCTTTGTGAGTTTACGTCTAAATTTTTTATTTTTCCCAAAAAAGTTTTAGCTATATGATATGTGCCTTTAGATGTTTTGACTAATAGCAAAATGTGTTCGGGGATGAACGGTAACACAGTTTCCTGAACCTCTACATGTACACAGTTCTTCTTAAACAATTTAGTAATTGAGCTCCGTATTCCTAAAAAGCTTATATAACAAGGTCTAAGGCCAAATTTCTCACAAAACTGGGCGTAATCAATCAACCTTCCATCATTATTCAAAAAATCGTAAGCATATAAAACACCTTTCTGTGCCCATCTCTTATAGAATACTGGCGCTCTACCAACTTGAATTAAGTTGTTGTACCATACAGGCTGATATATACAGTTATGAACATTTACATTGAAACATTGTACATATTCTTTCCAAAATTGAAAAACCTCGCTCCAAAATTTATTATATATTTTCGGTACCAAAATGTCCAAAAAATAACTGCCATATACGAAAATTTCATTTAAACTATCACCAAGACTCTCTCGTAGTAAAGTTTGCCAGGTGGTAGTCCTGCTGTATAATATTCTTCTCACCCATGTAATTTTTAAAGATTTATTAAATATTAATAAATCGACCATGCGCAGGCCCCCTCCGCTGTAATCTTGCACCATAATGTTTCTAGCCACTTTATCAGGAACATCACCCCAAATAAACCGAAACAAACGAGAATTTAACTTTTTCAAGAAATCTCCTTTTGGGGTGGGGAGACTAGTTAATAAATGTGTTATTTTGGATATGATCAACTGCTTTACCACAACAATTCGTCCATTCACGGTGAGTTTTCGCCTTTTCCAATTCTTAATCAAATATTCTATTTCTCTCAGTTTGGGGGAAAAATTCTCCTCGACCATTTTGTCCAGGTCTGTACAAAATATTATTCCCAATAAACTCATTTTATCTGTCCAGTTCAAATTTTCATCGTTACAAATTCTTTCATCTGAACCACGTTTCGAGCCTATCCACATAGCTTGTGTTTTATCTATATTAATAACAAGTCCGGATATTCTTGAAAACTTTCCCAATAGGGCCAGGGTGGATCTCAAGGAACGCTCAGAGCCATCAAGTATAATTGTCGTATCATCTGCATATTGAGACAATTTATATTCCACATCTTCTTGATAAATCCCCACCACTTCATGTTCTGAACGAAGCATGATTCCAAAAATTTCTACACATAGTAGGAATAAATAGGGAGAAAGAGGATCACCTTGACGACACCCTCTACCTAACATAAAAGAAGGTGTCATATGCCCATTAACGGATACCTGCGAAAAAACATTGTTATAAAGAGTTGTGACCCAGTTTTGAATAGAAGGCCCAACATTGAACATTTGTAATACTTTATGTATAAATTCCCAAGACACTGAATCAAAGGCCTTTTCAAAATCTATAGATAATATCATCCCAGGTACATCCTTTTCTTCTGCCATGGCTATAATATCGTAGATTAACCTAGTATTTTCCCCTATAAACCGGCCCGATAGAAACCCCTTTTGATCCATATGAATTAAATTATCAAGAACTTTTTTGATGCGACCTGCTATACAAGCTGATGCAATTTTATAAGTACAATTTAACAATGTTATTGGCCTCCAATTTTTTAAGTGATCCCTAGCTTTTCCATCTTTCGGAATCATGGTTATTATTCCAGTTCGCTGCGTTATAGATAATTCCCCCTTTCGATAGCCCTCATTCACTGCCCTAAGCCAAAATCTCCCTAAATCTATCCAAAAAAATTTCAAGAACTCCGCACTAAATCCATCTGATCCGGGACTCTTATCATTCTTCATTTTTTTTAATATAGTTAGGGCTTCACTATACAATATAGAACCTTCCATCTCGTCCGCAACTTCCGTTGACAACTTTGGAAAATCATATTTTTCAGCAAAACTTTCTATGTCAAATTTTTCTAATAGAGTATCTTTCGATTTGTACAAGTTCTTATAAAAGTCGTGAATTAAAGACTGAATCTTATTTGGATCCTCAACTATTCCGTCATCACTGCTAAGTCTTGAAATACTTTTGTTTACAAAATTTCTCTTCTCCAAGGAACAGAAATACCTACTGGGTTTTTCACCATGTTCAATCCATTGTGCCCTTGATCAAAACTCCGTCCATTTTAGTTTTCCGTATCAACTCAAGCTCTTTTTTCGAATCGAGCAGTGCCTCGTTCAATATTGTGTCTGCATCTTCATCAACTATTCGTTCTAAAATATTAACAGTTTTCTCTAACTCATTTTCTTTACTTATTCTCTCTCTCTTCTTTTTAGCTGAATAGGGAATGGTTTTAGATCGAATATTTAACAGAAGAGTTTCAAAAAACAATTGGTCCGAAATAGAGAGTTGTAAGTCTTGATTAGGTATATTTTCCACAGATTCTCTAACATAAGGACTAGCCGCATATTGTTCTTTTGCTTTCAATATTTCTTCTTTGACAATCTTACAGTACGCAGGATCCGATAAGAGGGAGTTATTAAATTTCCAGGGACCTTTTCCTGATTTCACTGTATTTAATTTCAATTCTAAAGTAATCATAGAATGGTCGGTTCTATAGCCAGCGAAAGTATCCGCTTCTACAACACTGTTTAAAAGTTCCTCCGAGATTAGAAAATAATCTAGTCTGGCTTGTTTCACAGGATTTCGTCGTCTCCGAGTAAATCTACGGGTTGTAGGATTGTATATCCGCCATGGGTCACAAAGGTTATATTCACTTTTCAACAAAAGAAGTTCCTGTCTGGACTTGGGATTATTAATTGATACATAATTGAAATAGTCTAAACCTGGATCTTGAACTAAGTTGAAATCTCCACAAATTATATAAAAAGCATTATCTATCTCATCCATTTTTTCCTTAAGTGTACTATAAAAGCTGGGTGTATCTTCATTAGGTCCATACAAATTGACTAAGGTCAGTCTATATCCATTCACACTGATGTCTAGTAATAAGCAGTTTCCCTTGTCATACGTAATTTCGCGATGAACATTAAATTCAAAATTTTTATTAAACAGAAGTGCAACACCTCTGGAATTTGATGAAACCGAATTAAAGTAACCATCGCAACCCCATTCAATTAAAATATCCTCAAATTCACTTTCCATAAAATGAACATCCTGAAGACAACACACTGCATATTTTTTACCTTGCAGATAATTGAAAACATCTTTACGTTTCTCAGATCCACCCAGGCCCTGACAGTTCATGCTAATAATACTTAAATTTTTCATGACAAAAATTGTTTTTTTTTTAAAGACTTGTTCACGAATTGTTTACTACGTAAATGCATATTCCACCAGCCTGTGGAGACCCATACTATAGTATACCAAGGCTCCATATAACGTAATTTACCTGTATACAATAAAATATTATTATTGAACAAACTCGGAAATATATATAGATAGAAAGGCAAGCACAGAGCTATACAATTCGGCCTCACGGAGAAAAATAGAGACCGACCTCCTTTGTCCAAATAGGACAAAAGGAAACAATAAAAAAGACTCGCGACTCCCAGACACATCAATCTGACAGCCTGTCTGGTTGGAGGGGTCGCCACGCATATAACCTTCATATAACATTACACCAAATTGTCGAACGGGTGTTGCTATACACAAAAAGAAATACATTCATATTGCAAGTCGACAGTCCCAGCCGGCATATTGGATCAAATCCTACAATCTAGATCATCTACTTCTAATCATTTGAAGTTACATTTACTGTAATAACTCATTGGAGAATTGTATTAGCATGTAAAACGCTAGCATGATCAATTCCTATCAGTCTGGTATAGTTAATAATCGCATATACCTGTACCGAATTCTAACATTGTTCAGTTGTAAACAATTGTGGTATTTAATATCAATTCGTCGAAACGTTTTAACCTAGAAGACTCTACTTGCCAAATTACTGTCAGCCAACCGTTAACTTCAGTCCACATATTCCACTTTAGCAAACATATTGCTTCTGTATGATCTTATTGAATACAAATAAGCGGAGATTAACTACAGATCTGCAACTACAGACCAAGGGATAAAAAAATAATATTTAATTATTCATTGAGTCAATTGATTATTTTCTTCATTTTTTATCATCAATTTATGTTCATTCTCAAGTGTCAGCTGATAAAATTCATGCCTGTAATATGTAACAATGGGCCAGTTAGAGTTTAATCACTTGTTTTTCCCATTCTGTATTGAAATTAATTACAAGCAATCCATTACATTACTGTTATTTAAATCCAGAAATCACATCATTAAATGTAATATAATCTATCTTTTCAATATGAACTTATTTAATCCAGACATCAGTCATCCTAATGTCATAATATAATAAATGTTCCTGTTCAGATAGACTTGATAAATGACAGATAATCTTTGCCTGTTCTTGGCCCAAGATTGATTATTTGCTTACTGTGATGTAGTATTTTTTCGTCTCAATAAAATATCAATATATCTGTAATGACCTTAGTCTGTATACCTGTAATGAACTCTAGTCTTGTTCAGCTGTAAAAAGTTGACCATTAGGCGTTAATACATAAAGAGTTTAATCTGGAAAACTATATTTACTAGGCTGCTATTAGCCAACAATTGATTTCAGTCCAGATACTCCAACATAATATTTCCATACAGAACTACAGATCTGCAATTACAGTTCTAGGAATAAAATTCAACATTTGATTATTGCATTGAGCCAAATTAATTGATTATTGCCCTCATTTCTATCATCAACTAAAGTTTGTATTTATTCTCAAATGCCAGCTGAAAATTCATGTTTTTATCTTGTTCTGTGACATTGGGCAAACAGTGTTTTCGTTCTTGTCATGGCTGTAATATCAGCTGTAATGTCAACATTGAAACAATCACTGTCCTTTATCTGTTTCAGTATGTCAAATATCGTTTCACGACGCAAATCAGAATCACACGATTTTTAATTTAGCAGATTAATAGCAATGTATTATTGTCCAGGTGAAAAAGATATACCTACATATTGTTATTTTCACGGGATATCAGTGTCGTACTTTTTCCAAGCATCGTGAACACTTTTCCGAGTTTCCAGCCAGACGAACGCTCCTTTTTCCTTTATGCGTGTGTGAAGTTGAACTGCAATCTCAGCAACCAGGGATATTAAAAAAAACATTGCAACAACATATCCCTCTGTCAAAAGTTTCAAATTTCCATGTGGGTTCCCGTTTAAAATTACTTGGTCTTGGTGGATTAAAGCCCCAACTTCACAGTGAACTTATCTCTGGTGCTCCAAAACGCAGAAACACTGAGAGCTATCACTTTACATTTGTGTCGTTATAGCTGGTGATATGATTGTTATTTTAGTCTGTTGCATAATCCATAGAGCAGGGTTTTGTCGGATTTGTTCAACATTGCTACCGTTTACACGTAAAATTGGCCAATGTTATTTTATCTAAAGTCAGATAATTATTTCCCAATTTATCAAGCAGTTCCAGCGAAGACACTGCACAGATGAAAAATTCGAAAATCCGCCCATTTATTTTAGAATAATATCTCTGAGACGTCATCAGAGCCACTATCTTGGATTTTGTTAGCGTTTGAACCAGATATGTAGTATGGCAAGTTTCAGAAAATAACGAAGCTACAGGAAAACTAATTATTTTATTAACAATATCATCCCCCTCAGATGCCGTTTTGAAGCCAGGGTTCATCCTAGGACCCAGAGCAAGTGGTACCCTTGTTGATATTTTTTTCACGCCTCAGGTGACCGATGTGCCAAGTTTGGTGCTTTTTTTCCAGCCGGTCACGATCTTTTTTTGGAATATGGACTTAGACTATCTGATTATTGTGCGGCCCTTTGGATCCTGAATGTTAACATCTCTTACAGCTTGGTCATAAGAAACATTGAAATAGACAAAGTGACACATCGAGGGCGGAATGTAACCTGAGATAGATCATTCTGTCGAATCAATACATCTCTCCAGATATCGTTGTAGGAGGATCGGAAGGGACATTGCGAGACCTAACAGAAAAGTACGTTGATTTCCTGCGAACATTCACAGAAAAATCGTTCTTCCAAGGATTGGCCACCCACAGATCAGAGGGGAGAAATTTAGAAATTCTGGACACATTTTATCAACGGTTGGTTGATCTCATTATGGGGAATCCGGATGAGCATGGATACGATATGGTTGAGTCGCGGTGAGCATGGATACGATATGGTTGAGTCGCGGTGAGCATGGATACGATATGGTTGAGTCGCGGGCTGTAATCCGCAAGGAGGTTGTGATTGACTCTCAGTATTAGGTGACAATTCGTTTGAAACGCTGAGGCTTGTTCTTTCCTTTTCAAGTGATTTGATTATATAAATTTGTATCTCGGCTTATTTTCATTCATTGCCACCCATGCATGTTTTCCTTGCACTTAAAATAACACTTAGAATCGTTCGAATCCCTAATCGCCAAAGTACTGATGCTGAGCTTGTACAGTTTCATTGACGATGAATTCGTCAATGAATGCACTGCTCTAAATCTTGGTCTTACCAAGTCAGTTTTTTTATATATGTTTGTTCCCTTCTATGAGCTTTTTTATCACAGAAGTTCCATCCCATTGTATATTGGTTCGTCACTGTCATGCAGACGATTCTACTTGGGCGTTCTTATTCATTGTAATTTGAATATTGGATGTCCGGGGGTAATGCTCCTAGAACTTGAAACTACACGTCTCGATTTAGCTGAGTAAGCAGGCATTGTAATTGCATCAAAATGGATTCTATGTTGAAATAGAGCGACTACCGACTTATGATAATGAATTTATGTAGTGCTGCCCGTAACACCGCCAATTCTCTGTAGAACAGTTGTTTTCCAGATTAAAACCATGTGCGATCCTGTGGGCATAAATGTTAATGCCTATAACTGTATTGTCAATGTGTGTTCTGATGTTTCTATGGCCCATATTGAGAGATTGGATGAAGGAAACGGAATAACCGTTGGCTTAATAAATGAGAGGTTGTAAGGGTGATTTGTTTGTATCACTAGGGGCGGTTCTTTTAGGCACAGGTGATAGAACAGTTTATAGTAAATTATGTTTTCCTGCAAATGAATTATAATCATGTGATCCGTTCTGTCTTGTTAATTACCGTATAGTATGTATTCTTTCTCATGTTCTTACTGGGTGTTATGATCAGCGAAATAAATCTATTGTATATAACCAGGATTTAAATTTATAGCGGTTACTTGTGTCATGATACCAAGCACAGTTGAATGGATCTGACATTAGGACAGGTTCTCTCGACGAAAATGGAAATCATAACTTATTCGAAAGAGAGAAGCTTGCAAAAAATAGTTGCTAATCCAAAAATATGAATATTTGGCATAGACATCAAATTTATGTTTTGTATGAGGATTATATTCGTTTTATCTTGTCCGCCATGAAGTTTTTAAGAGGAATAAAAAGTCTATAAGTTTGAGTTCTTTTACTGTTACGTTTTCGCTCTACTGGTATAGTACATTAGGCATTCCTTATGTGTTTGTCAGCTTCTTCTTTCTCCATCTTCTTCCCCTCTTTCCCGCCGGAAAACTCTAAATGCCGTTGCCTATCAACTTCCAATTTTAGGTGCATATTGCTCCTGTCTAGGGGAAGACAATTATTGGTTTTCAGCTCTGTGCGAAACAGGATACTTGTAGTTTTTAAATAGCTCGAATCCTGAATAATCCAGAGGTACGCAACGCTGTATCAAACTGTTTTAAGTTCACAGAACCTACATGCATTTCATATAAGTATACTAAATTTATGGCCACCAAAACATTCGATTACTGTAATGCTGTCAAGGAGTTTGACTGGAAATTATGCACGTCGGGAGGCTAGAGTAGTAATTGTGAATCGTCGAACTTTATCTGTATACCAGGCAAGCATATTGTGACTGGTAACCTTGATATGGTGAGTGATAAGGACCTAAGATTATTCCTGGTGAAGGGACCTAAATATAGAAAGCCGAGAAGAATAAATCCGAAGGCCGGTCAGAAGAGAGTCCTGTCTGCTTTGGAACAGTACGTTTACTTATTGATTGGTCTAAACGAGAAAAGGTTGAACCTACAGTACTCGCTGGTTGACTGGACCTCACCAGGAGCAAGGTCGTTGAAACAATCCGCCATATTGACAGAAGTACCCTTCTCCAAGCAAAACAAGTACCGAGAAACACCAATTCGCAAGAAGTTCTAGCAAATCTCAGGATTGAATTCTTCATGGTCCCAGCAGACAAAGCTCAAAATTATATAATATTCATACGTAAATATTAATATTACCAGGTGCTGGTTAACCCTATCTGGCCTGGGCGATTCGGGGCGTACCGCAGCCTTGGGGGTGGGGGACGGAAAGTGCCCCCTATATATTCATATATTTTTGCTATCGCTGAGGCTGAAACTTACCACACTAATTCTTTGGGTCAAGCTTTACAAGGACTTCCGGTAAGACCACTGACCGAGATGCACGTATTTAGATCATGCTCCTGACTGGAGTTTGTTCTCGTTTTGTCAGAGCAAAAGTTTAGTCAATTTTAGTTCACCAAACGCCAAATTGATGTCTAAGGTGAAGTCAAAAAGCGCAGGTCGCGGAAAATCTACGCCAGTGTCACCCATTTTCGGAGAAATCAAAAAGAATCCGGGGAGGCCAACGTACAGCAAAGACAAAGAGAAAACATGGCGGACAAGGAGGTCGATGTCGAAACTAATGCTGGGGCGGTAAATATGGGGGCAATAGAAAACTGTTTCAAGGGCTTGAAAGTAGACTAACAAAACCAAATTCGAGATATCAAATCAGAGGTTTTCTGTATGAAAGGAAAAATAGACGATATGGGCGCCGCTCTGAAAGACCACGATAAAGCTCTCGAATCTCAAAGTAGGGACATTGACGACATGAAGAAATCTCTAACTTTTGGCTCAAATTACGGCTCTAAAAGAAAAGCTACTACTAAAAGATATCCATGACCGTAAGCGAAATTTGTTGATATATGGCGTGTCCGTGTCGGAAATGTCTGGAAATACCTCCCAGGTGGTTCGAAAATTTCTTGTGGACGACTTGGGCCTCCCTGTTGAAACCGTGCAAACTATGGCCTTTGTTCCATGCCACGGATTACGACCTCACACCGTATCAAGCTTACCTGACCAACGGAGTGATGAAGCACGACATCCAACAATTATTATTACCCTTCTCACTGATTACGACAAGGACTTGATCATGTTATTGACGCAAAACTTGAGAAGTGAAATCTGTACGCACGGACCTTCCACCAAAGATGAGTGTGGATCGCGGAATACTGGCAAGCAAAGGACGCGAGTTACGAGAAACGACAAATTGTCAGACACGTATTCGTGTCTATCGTACAGAGATTCTCCTGAAGATGCGGTCAAACTCGGTATGTACGGTATGTAAGCCATTTCGCCTACACATGGCTCACAAAGTGTGCACAACTGACGCTGAACTGATGTGAGTATGGACTTACATATATGTATCCAGTCTATATCAATAGACTGATTTTGAAAAATTATTACGTGGAGACGTTTAGTTTATTAAAATCGACTACTGATTAGAAATGAATAAAATGTTCGAGTCTGACAGTATCACGGATCGTGATCGTTTTCTCAAAACTGTAAAACTGACACTGGACTGATCTGAGTATGGACCTGACATATTTCCAGTCTATAACAACAAATTGATTTTGAAAAACTATGACGTAGCGACGTTCAGTTTATTAAAATCGATCACTGATTAGAAATGAATCAAAATTTCGAGTGTGTATATATAAGTGACAGTGTATAATTTGAATATGCAGCTCTGACAGTGTCACGGACCTTGATCGTTTTCTCAAAACAGCGTACATGTCCAATAATGAACCAGATTTACCAAGGCCACCAGGAACCGCTTTTTTTTGAAGAACACTGTTTTCAGATTGACGTTTCAAGTTGCTTATTCATACAAGTGAAATCTCAAAGTGACACCCTATTGACCTATATATTTGTGTAGATGAAATCTGAACAGCGAAGATCTCTGTCGCCCCATTTATATGCAAAGAAATGTTTGATTACGAACGCGAAATTGAAGCGATATTGTTACTGAACCCTGCTCATGTGCTCCGTTTAACGTGATCTTCTGTGTGCTACTCGTTTTACTGGCGTTCTGACCATTCATTTTGATGTTGGTAATAATGGTGAGTTCGTGTGACATGAATTACAGGACGGATCAAGGAGGTGACATCCACTAAATTGAATGAACTTGACCATGCACATGTGGACCAAACCTGTTGGACGCACATGTGGACCAAACCTGTTGGACATCCCTGTTGTTATTCTTTTTCTATACGTTGTAGTTATCACGGTGTATTTCCTTGCACGGACGACCGTTGTACCGAGAGTTTAATACGATGTATATTTAAATAAGGTAACTGTAAATGGCACGTCGTAGTGTTTCGAGTTAAGTGCTAAAATATTTTGTGCCGCGGCTGCTCTAATGAATGTTGGTGGAATGTTATTTATACTATACTATTGCTATGTTAATGATGTGCGATTTCTATGTGGGACGTTTGCTGACAGTTGACGGGAAGCGCACACGAATTGGTTTCAACTTGCACTCGGCACTCTGTGATACAACTACAAGGTATGAGTTTTTCGTGTTTATACTAAACCTACATAAAAATAGTCATTTGTGCTCCCCGTCAGCTATCTCTGGCAGAGTTCATTCACTCAGGCACATTCACAGTTCGGTTTTAATATGGTCATGTCAATATACGGTCGTAACCTATATATTTTATGGTTATGTATTTTTTGTTTTTTGTTGCCGGTACTTTATTCCCTTCTAAAGATACACAGTTTACAAACGGCAACTATAGTATTAGTTCATCAATTGGAAATAACATTTATTGTGATCTTTTATTTCTTCAGATTAAATTGGTAGTATTGTTGTACATACGTATATGCTATGTTGCAGTAGGGTTGAATTTAGGTACAAAATTAATATGTGTAGTTGTGAACTTGTGGGATAATAGCTGATATAGCTATATTTTCAACGAACTGTCGTGGTTTGTCAGACATAAAAAAGAGACGAGACGTCCTACATTATATAAAGCAAAAAAACTTTAATATATATTGCTTACAGAATACACATATAGGCAAGGCGACTGAAAATTTGATGATAAACGAATAGGGACAAGACGCTTATATAGCCCCGTTCACTTCGAACGCCCAAGGAGTGGCCACCCTCTTTAACAGTAACTTCCAATACTTTGTGCTGAGCTGCAAGAGCGATAAGAACGGCAACTATATTATTATAAAAATATCCCTGTCGAATGATCGAATAGTAACTATTGCCAACCTTTACGGACCAAATGATGATAACCCGAACTTCTATTCTCAATTACTAGACCAATTAGATGATATCGAGACATCTGGGATTATATTATGTGGCGATTAGAACATGGTGTTATCCCCTTCTCTTGACCAAGATAATTATCTTCAATAACCCAAAAGCTAGAGACACGGTTCTAAATTTCATTGAAAATAGTGATATACATGATGTATGGAGAATACAACATCCAACTGAAAAGAAATATACTTGGCGACGAAGGAACCCCAGGAAACAAGCTAGACTAAATTTTTTTCTAGGTATCCACAGGTGTATTTAATAAGAGAGTTGATTCTAAAATAATCCAGGGCTACAGAAGTGATCACTCAGCCATACTAACAAACTATAATATTTCAGACAAAAAAGGAGGACCTGGTTACTGGAAAATGAATAGTTCTCTCGTTACTGAAAAGAAATATTTAGCCATAATCAATAAAACAATATTAGACAACATCATTTTCTACTCTGAAGAAAATGTTAGCTTAGAGACCTTACAGGGCATCCCTTTCGACCAAATTAATTTAAAGATATTTGACCAGCTCTTTCTAGAAGTTGTGTTGTTGGATATAAGGGGTAAAACAATATCTCACTCTTCTTGGAAAAACAAAACAAAATGTTGAAAGTGAAAAACGGCTAAAAAGGGATATAGAAAAACTGGAACAAAAAATGTATGACATTTTATCAATTGTGAAAGTAAGGGGAATACCAATGAATATAATAGGAT
>JAVTVY010010574.1:0-45694 GCA_036873755.1 Hanleya hanleyi | reverse complement strand
ACAGCCATTGGTTGTCACATCATTGGAATCACATTTTCTGAATTGAACGTCATCCATTGGCCTCACATTTCGTTGAATCACATCATTAGAATGGTGTGGCACACTCCGCAGCCATTAGTTATTACATCCTTGAAATCACATTTTCTGCTCTTGGTGACAACCATTGACAACAACTTCCGCCCTCCGTTGAATCGTATCCTTAGAATTAGGAGGTTCGCACATGCGCTTGTTTCACCTAGAAGAACTATGACGTCATCTGGTTTGTGTTTGATAGTTTCTGGACTTCTCCCGTTCATACTGCTCTTCAGTGACAGAGGGAAAATTGAGTATGCATTAAACCCAGCATGCGAAATCTCACCTGTTTTAGTACTGAATAAATAACAGACTGTTGTAGCAGTTTCTTACCCCATTTCCGTATGCTTTCATACCGGGAATTAGATGACAGCCATTGTTTATCACATCATTGCCCTAAAGAAATACATATGAGAATACATCCTCTCCCAGGGTGCTTTGCGCTATGCTCCATTTACCCTGTAGGGGTCTCGCCATTTTAGCTCGTCTGGGCCGAAAAAAGAGAGGGGCTAATGTCATGGCCTGATTGTCCGTCGTCCGTCGTCCGTAAACATCTTCTTCTCTGAAACCACTGGACCGATTAAGCTGAAAATTGGCATGCATGTTCCTCCCAATGAGTACACCAGAATTTGTTCATGCGGTGTCGATATGATTTTAAATATGGCCGCCATGGCGGCCATCTTGAATTTGCCAGTGAAATCTTGTCATCATTATTTTTCGGTAACTACTTCATGGATCTTTCTCAAATTTGGTACACCGGTTCCCCTTTGGGTCTAGTTGTACAACATGTGTACTTTACTTCAATTTGAATATCCAATATGGCCATCAGACGGCCATCTTGGATTTCCCCATGAAACTTGGTTATCGCGATTTCTCAGGAACTACCGCATGGTTCTTTCTCAAATTTGGTACTCAGGTTCCCCTTGGGATCTAGTTGTACAAGATACCCTTTTTGCTTCGATTCAAAAATCCAATGTGGCCACCAGGTGGCCATCTTGGATTTCCCCATGAAACATTGTTATCGTGATTTCTCAGGAAGTACTGCATGGATCTTTCTCAAATTTGGTACACAGGTTCCCCTTGGGGTCTACTTGGACATGACACCTTTTCGGTCCGATTCGAAAATCCAATATGGCCACTAGGTGGCCATCTTGGATTTCCCCATCAAATTTTGTTATCGCAATTTCTCAGGAACCACTGCATGGATCTTTCTCAAATTTGGTACACAGGTTCCCCTTTGGGTCTAGTTGTGCAAGATACATTTTGTGGTCTGATTCGAAAATCCAATATGGCCATCAGGCGGCCATCTTGGATTTCCTATGAAACTTTGTTATCGTGATTTCTCTGGAAGTACTGCATGGATCTTTCTCAAATTTGGTACACCGGTTTCCCTTGGGGTCTAGTTGTGCAACATACCTTTTGTGATTTGATTCGAAAGTCCAATATGGTCACCAGGCAGCCATCTTGGATTTCCCCTTGAACTTTGTTATCGCGATTTCTCAGAAACTACCGCTTTGATCTTTCTCAAATTTGATACACAGGTTCCCCTTGGGGTCTAGTTGTGCAAGATACCTTTTGTGGTCCGATTCAAAAATCCGATATGGCCATCAGGCGGCCATCTTGGATTTCCCTATGCAACTTTGTTATCGTGATTTCTCTGGAAGTACTGCATGGATCTTTCTCAAATTTGGTACACAGGTTCCCCTTGGGATCTAGTTGTGCAAGATACCTTTTGTGATTTCATTCGAAAGTCCAATATGGCCACCAGGCAGCCATCTTGGATTTCCCCTTGAAAATTTGTTATTGCGATTTCTCAGGAAATACTGCTTTGATCTTTCTCAAATTTGATACACAGGTTGCCCTTGGGGTCTAGTTGTGCAAGATACCTTTTGTGGTCCGATTCGAAAGTCCGATATGGCCACCAGGCAGCCATCTTGGATTTCCCCTTGAAACTTTATCGCGATTTCTCAGGAACTACTGCTTTGATCTTTCTCAAATTTGATACACGGGTTCCCCTTGGTCTAGTTGTGCAAGATAACTTTTATGGTCCGATTCAAAAAACCAGTATGGCCATCAGTCGGCCATCTTGGATTTTCCTATGAAACTTTGTTATCGCGATTTCTCAGGAACTACTGCTTTGATCTTTCTCAAGTTTGATACACAGGTTCCCCTTGGGACCTAGTTGTGAAAGATACCTTTTGTGGTCCGATTCGAAAATTCAATATGGCCACCAGGCGGCCGTCTTGAATTTTCCCATGAAATTTTGTTATCCTGAATTCTCAGGAAATTACCGCATGGATCTTTGTCAAATTGGGTACACAGGTTTACCTTGTGGTCCGGTTGTGCAAGATACCCTTTTTGGTCCATTTCGAAAATCCAATATGGCCGCATCTTGAATTTCCCATGAAACTTTGTTATGAAATCTCAGGAAATTACTGCATGAATCATTTAGTGTTCAGGGGGGACAACACAAGTTAGAAACGCATCTGTTGCAGTTCCTTAGTAAAAAATTTCTACAGCTACTTTTTCCAGTTACAGCCAGATGAGCTACAGTGCCGTGGCACTATCTTTTAGGAGTCTTGCAGAAACCAAGAACTGTTCTGTCTGTTTTACTGATTGCAAACCGTATATTTATCTTGAAATACACCTTACAGTTATTCAATGTATTTCAAAACGGCAGTGTCCCGCAGATTGAGGGCAGCTTTTTCATAAATTACCGGAGAACTATATGTTGCTAAAATATATATCGGTGAGTCGCGGCTGTTATCAATTCGCTCAGTTAGACGGTCGCCATATTCGCTTACTGTGAATAACCTTGGGTCAACTCCGGTACAGTACGTGATACCCTGACAGCGCTAAATGGAGAGGCGCGAAGCAGAATGTACGATTGCCTGGTAGAGCCTGGTAGGATATTTACAAGGCTCGTTTCCCCCAGCTGCACAACGGTGACGGAGTTCCTCTATCAGGAGCTTGTTTTTGGGTGAGATAGGGATGGAGTAGTCCGAACTGACCCTTTAGTCACACGACGGATAATTTCTTACAGATTGTCCGACGATCTGTCAAAAATAATCTGTTGTTTGGCTAAAGGGTCATTGGAAGTTCGGACTCGGGTTGAAGGTACACAGTTTTGAAGATATATCAAAGACAATAGTGAAGAGAATATCTGGATTTCAAGTAGGTCAAACTACTTTTTATGTCCTTAATGCGGCAATTTTCCTGTAAGGGACAGGATAATCATTTAATGCACGATAGGTTTTAGTATTAATTGGTCACTATACATCGATGCCAATAACAATGCTCGTAAATGACAATGATATGTGTGCTGTAGGACTTGAAAGGAATCGGGCTTGCAGAATTTCGCCTTGGCATATCAAAAGTTCGTCCAATTGTGAGAAACAACAGGGATTGGAAGTGAGCTCCGTGCATTAAAACACGCAGCACTATACTGCTTAACAATTGCAAACTTAACAAGCAGCCAGAGGATGCTAGGTCCCCCGCCAAAATGGCAGCAATATTTATAAGCGCTGTCGGTTTCAGAAGATATTCATGAGGATGGCAACAGCTACTTCACAGGCGTAAGAAGCAGAGGGGTCTTTCCACCTTCCCATGTTTTGAGATCAACTCCGAATGGCTGACTGAATGTTGATTGCTATTGTAATATATTTTCTTTACCATGTAGCATGAAAATTATGTAACCGAAATGCAACCCCAAGAGACAACTCATGGCATATTATCTGCAAACTAAATTTGACAAGAATATGAAGGCATCCTCAACCTATTGCCCAGAAACCAAATTTAGACTTTGCCACAAGGAGTCACCATCTGTAGGTGCAAGCAGGCAAAACACAATCCCAAATGACATCTCATGTCATGGTATCGGCATATGAACTTTGAGACTCTGAAGAGGGGTCCTCAAGTTATTGCCGGTACTAGATGCCCACCGGTGTTCATGTTATTTGGGGCGGGTCACATATGAATACAAAATTTGAGAATAATCTGATGAGCAGTTGCCAAATTATTGCCCGGAAACAAATTTTTCCACCAGGAGACGCCACCTGTAGGCAGAAGCGGGAAAAATACAATCCCAAGGAACATGGTATCGTGGGGACATCTGCATACCAAATTTGAGAAGAATCCGATGAGGGTCCTCAAGTTATTGCCCAGAAACCAAATTTAGATTTTGACACCAGGTGACGCCACCTCTAGGCGCAAGTCAGTGAAATGCATTATCAAGCGACATCTTATGTCACGGTACATTCATACAAAATTTGAGAAGAATCCGATGGTCAGTTCTCAAGTTATTACCCGGAAACGAATTTGTGATGTTGCCACCAGGTGGCGCCACCTGTGAGTGCAAGTGAGCGAAAGGCAATCCCAAGCAACAACTCCTGGCATGGTAAATGCATGCCAAATTTGAGAAGAATCCGATGAGCCGCAACGTTTCTCATGTTACCCAGAAAGGTACATATGTAGGATATTTCAAAGAAATTCGACCAAGTGTTTCTAAGTTATCACTTGCAGCATGGAATAATGGAATGAACTTTAGTGGCGCCACCTCCGGGTGGATTTTGCTGAAACGCATCACCAACGGTGTTTTGTCGCAGGGAATGCATTTACCAAATTTCGAAGAAATCCGACAAATTGTTCGAAAGTTATCGCTCGCGAAGGATTTGAACAAACATGAACGGACATGCATTAAAGATTGGAACAAGACCCAGTGGCGCCACCTACAGGCGGATCTTGCTGAAACGTAATACCAGCGACGTCTTGTCGAAAAGAATGCAGATGCCAAATTTCGGAGGAATCCGATAAAGCATTTAGGAGTTATCGCTTACGCAGTATTTGCACGGGCATGCACTAAATATTGGAACAAGACCCAGTGGCGCCACCTACAGGCGGACCTTGCTGAAACGTAATACCAACAGACGTCTTGTCGCAAAGAATGCAGATGCCAAATTTCGGAGGAATCCGACAAAGCAGTTAGGAGTTATCGCTTATTAAGCATTTGCACGAACATCCACTAAAGATTGGAACAAGACCCAGTGGCGCCACCTACAGGCGGATCTTGCTGAAACGTAATACCAACAGACGTCTTGTCGCAAAGAATGCAGATTCCAAATTTCGGAGGAATCCGACAAAGCATTTAGGAGTTATCGCTTACGAAGTATTTGCACGGACATGCACTGACATGCACTAAAGATTGGAACAAGACCCAGTGGCGCCACCTACAGGCGGATCTTGCTGAAACGTAATACCAAGAGACGTCTTGTCGCAAAGAATGCAGATGCCAAATTTCGGAGGAATCCGACAAAGCATTTAGAAGTTATTGCTTACGAAGTATTTGCACGGACATGTCCGTGCATGCACGGACACATAGAAGCAAGACCCCAGTGGCGCAACCTACAGGCGGATCTTGCTGAAACGTAATACCAAGGGACGTCTTGTCGCAAAAAATGCAGATGCCAAATTTCGGAGGAATCCGACAAAGCATTCAGAAGTTATTGCTTACGAAGTATTTGCACGGACATGTCCGTGCATGCACGGACACATAGAAGCAAGAACCATTTTAAAGTCCCCGGCCGCGTTGCGGCGGGGGACAACAAACTTACCTAGTGTTCATGCATAAGCCATAAGGCGTAACGGTAATTTGGCGGGTTTTTGTGGATACTTCCTCTATATAAGAGAGGCATCCACATTTTTTCATCCACATTTTAAAAAACCCATAAATTATTAAATGTGGATACTACTCTATGAATTACAGTGTGTTTTAAAGCCTGGGCAAATAAAATGTGGATATTATTGACGGGAAAGAGATGCTATGTTGAGAAAGTTTTTGTTTGGCAGCTTTACGGCTGGACTGTGGCTCCTCGCTTGTGGATACACGCCGATACACTCCCTGTTGGAGAGGCATCCACATTTGTATCCACATTTGAAAAAGCGTGAATTATTGAGTGTGGATACTTCGGCGATACTTCTTTAATGACTGCTATACTTTATAATTCATCGACATAAAAGCCGTACGGTACGATTATGAAAAGGCCAAAAGTTCTCGAGTCGCGACTTCGGATTCCTCGAGACGAAGCTAAAAAAAACTAACTCCAACGAGTTTTCGGCGTCGATCTTTGACAGTAAAACAGCAGGAGGTACTTACGATCTGTTAGACTGATTCAAATAATCGTATTGTTCGACTGAGTTTTAGGAGTGGAAGTTGAGATGGATGGGAAAGAGATGCTATTATTTTCGCGGAGCTTCTTGTTGCTTTTGTCAGCCATATTGGAGACTTGTAGAGTCCAATTTTCTGATTGGTTGAATAATAGCTGGGCGGGGCTATTACACAGATTTCAGCCAATCAAACTTTTCCTTACTCTTCACCTGCAGTTGATGTAAAATTTGGAGTTCCGATTGTTTCAAGTTTCTTGGGACATATAGTATCTCTTTCCCATCAATAAGAGGAAAACAATTATGTACTCTTAAAATCTCTAAATTATAATTAACCAAGTTCAGAAGAATTCATGCCACACATGCAAGTATTTCCGATTTCGATTTAGCCCTGGAAAGTCGGGCAAGAAATTGAACATGTTGTGACGGCACTTCACCCGGTAGAAATTGTCAACCTAAACATTTCTTAAATTTAGGTTTTAAAAGTTAGAATCGAGTATTTAGTTCTATAGAGGTGTTTACATTGCAAATAAGATGTGGATACATCACTTATATAGAAGGTGTATCCACATTTTTGAAAAAAACATCTGATTTTACGTCTCGCGAAAATGTGGATACACTTCCTATAGGCGATGTATCCACAAAAACCCGCCAAATTACTGTTACGCCAGCCATAATTTACTTTTACTGATCTTCTTTCTTCGTCTTCTGGGAGAGAAGGTATGGGTACTTTCCTTTGGAGCCATCGGCATCAGCGCAGATTGGAATCGGTTGAACCGGAGCCGGAGTGAAAGCAACTGGATCTGAGAGCCGACAATGACCAATAAAACGCTTGAAGCTTGCAACGGTGGCCACCAGTGACGAAAGGGGAATGAATCGAATGTACCACAGGCTTTCAGAGGACGGCGTGTCTCGCAGAGCAAGAACAATTTGCAAGAGAAAACACGACTCAATACGCAACAGACCTAACCGTGTGTTATCCACTTCAACAAACGTCTCAACTGTGCTGGCGCCAAGATACGTTGGACGAGTTCACTTTCGTCTCCAGGGATACCACAATGTTTTGATACTAAAGCAAGTTGACGTTCGCGTTATTAGAAGACAAATTCCACGTTACTTGCAATGTTTGTGCGTTAATGGCGAATTTAGGATCACCATGAAGTGTCGATTACCAGAAACATCATCTGCCCAAGGACTATTTTGTGCGACTTTGGCGTAGGCCGATGTTTTTCAGCGTCAACCGTGCAATAGAGCCGTCCCCTGGTGACGCTTCAACGTTGTGACGTCACCAATGAACACGACGAACTCCGAGTTTGAACAATCAACGTCGTCGCTGGGAAAGAGCAACGGAGAATGTCGCCAAACCACTTTATTATTGGGAAATTATCAGTCTCGAAACCAGAGCTGGTGGCGAGGTTGGGAAATTATTTCCGCTTGATAGTATATCAGTTCCCATGACGAGCTTGAATCTTGGTGTGTGCGTTTTATCCTTATCGGCTTACGTCATTGTGAGTTTGCATGGGGTACGACAACACGCCGCGACCACAGGTAGCAGTCCTTGTGTATCGGAGGACACATATTGCGAGATGTAAATATGGGGTGGCACAGGAGGCCATATTGGGTCTAAGTAGGACAGGCCGGAAACCAATTTTGATGCTCTCGAAAACTAAAACTTCATTTTGGGAAAAACATTCATACCAAATTGGCAAAACTGTTTTCAGTTAACTTTATTAACAGTTACTTAAGCTATTGAAGTGAGTGAGTGAATAGGGTTTAACGTCGCTTTCAACATTTTTTCAGCTATATCACGACGGGGAAGGGAAGGGAGGGGAGGGGGAGGGGCAGGGGTACCTACTTGTAACAGAGCAGATCTAATGCTGCCATTTTATAGTGCTGTCCCACTGAAATATCATGCCGTAGGCAGACATGACACCCCACTCAGTCACATTATACTGACACCGAGCGAACCAGTCCTTGTTCTATCCTCTTAATGCTGAGCGTAAGCGAGGGAGCAACAAGTTCCATTTTTCAAGTCTTAGGTATGACCCGGCCTGGGATCGAACCCAGTACCTACCGCTTACGAGGCCGGCGCTCTAACCAATAGACCACCGCTATTGAAACCTACTTCAGTAGTGATAATCCAATCCTTTTTTTCCCTAATTCCATTTAAAACAGGAATTTGTCCACTCTTCCATCGTGTCGTTTTCATCGACTACACAGAGACTGTATCCAAGTACGCGCGCGAGAGAAATAGTCTCGAACCAAGTGTTCAACTTTAAGCAATGTACATAACTTCATTCATTTAACGAATGCCATATGCTATACGCTGTATTCGTGGTTCACACAAAGATCCTTACAGTGAATCTCTATCCCCATTACCTACATGTGTTAATGCATGATGTTGCTTTAATATTGATTGTTCGAAGCTGATGCTGCTTCTTTCGTGTTCTACATGTACTCTGCTATGTCTAGGGTGTTCAGTACAATAAATATTGAATTGCGATTTCGACGAACAGTGCACCATATCACTCGGTTTGAGAGTATCAGATAAGATGACGGCGGTCATGTTGTAGTCGGTGAAAACGACGACGTTCTATTTGGCGTTCTATGTGGATTTATTAGAAAGTATGAGAACTCAGACATGAATGTACACACCATTCTATTTACAGGCAAGTAAAGCATGATTGTGTCAAAGCTTTCAGCGCAAATCTCAAAATTATGAACGATTGGGCCTAAAAGGTTTCTGCGAAAAAAATTGGTTTCCGACCTGGCCTTATCTATAGAGACAACTCCCCCCCCCCCCCCCCTCCAACCTTTTCCTCTCTCTCCCCCCCCTCTCAAGGACTGCTGCCTGTGGCCGCGACAATGAATGAATGGGGTTCGCCACCTTGAACTGACGCCAAGGGGTTACGTGTACCAAAAGGTAAATGGCGCATGCCCATAGAATAGAATAGAATCGGTTAGAATAGAATAGAATAGAATAGAATCTTTGTTGCTGATCTCGGCGCCCTATAAAGAGCATACAACTGAATTTATAATAATGTTTACAACAGTATTGAGGTTTAGTACTCAGGCCCATGTCCAACAGGTAATGAAGACGTGGCGTCATAAAACGAACAATTATAACGTCGTTACATTATGACGTTGCCTTTGTGACGTCCAGAAAAAAACTAAAAAGGCGTGATCCATTTAACTCTTGGTACGCGTAGCCACCTGGTGTCAGTTGCGGTTGGCGAACCCCAGTGTACCCGATCTCTGTTACTAATATTATAGTTTCTAAGAAAGTTGCACACTTTCCATATCAAAGACGTCCTATCTTCAGTTTGTCATGAAAGCTTGATGCAATCGTTGAATTCTAATGAAAATTAAGAATGAATACTGCTTGGTACATTGATATTTTCCAAGCGTTCTATCATTCATGACCAAATTGCATTAAAAGAATGTTTGGAGGAAAATCCCACTTTAACGTCCGTGAACTGGATTTCCTCAATTTTTCTCGAAGATTACAGATTAGAGGGAAACTCTCAATTGTTTACTGTAGATTATCATTGGGAAAAGAGACGTTAAATTGAGTCCACGAATGTTTGGACGTTTGGAGATTTTTTTTTTTTTTTTTTACATTTTTATCGATTTTTGTAATACATCTCAAATATGACGGAATGATATTCGACATAATAGAAAGAAGAATGTGGTGGTACTGGAACATTCAATGGGTCATACTTGATATACTTTTGTACTTTTTAATAATTCGCTGAGTGCACAAAAAACCCGCCCCTTTTCGCACATAATTCACCCCACATTTCTTCGTAGACCAAGCCTGCTATTTGTCCCCCCCCCCCCCACTTGCTATAATCTCCGGGAATACGCCAGTAACAGAGAAGATGTGTTTTAAGCCTGAATTATTTTTCCCATCATTTATAAACTTGATCACCTCGGGAGATTCAAAATTGTCACGAAAGAAAATTTGCATATAAGACAAGATTCACTTTTACCTCCAAATCACCTTTATCGCTCGTGGATCTCCAAATCCTCTTTATCGCTCAGAGGGGGTCCTACCAATAAATACGAGGGCCAGTCAGCGTGTGCGTCATTCGTCATTTCGTCAACCATGTCACCAGTCCTATCAGCCATCCTTCCCCTTACACCCCAGGCGGGGTTACACGTCTATGAGGAAAAAGTCACCATCGTGGAAGACCGTGGAGATGTTTGCTGGTCCCGCGCTGAAACCGTATCGAATACGGTTACGCTACACCGTGACGGCTGGACCAAATGTAAACGAGTTTTGAGCAGTGAGCTCGACGGTGACCTCATTCACAAGCCATCTACGTACACCGTGGACCATTCTTCGCACGCCTGGGGCGTTACCAGGACCATACGCGAGGCTTCACCCTAGACCCCGATCTGTGGACTGCCTTCAATAAAGTGGTGCCTTTGTGTACCAGCTGTTTACACCGGATGAGCGGATGGGCTGGGCTCGTGCCCTGCGTGACGCGGCGGCAGTGCCCAACGAATAAATTATCAATCGCATCAATAAAGCGGAGGCAGACGATAAGGCCATAGACTGTCCGCCTTTGCTCAGTCAACCCAGGGTGCCGTTATATAAAACGAAGGACGGTCATCGCCTGCGTCATTCATTATGAAGAGCTGGGAGAAGGTGTTAGATAATTTATACTACAGCTCCGGGAGTCCGGCTCCGTATAGCGCATTGTCTGCCCTCTATCGAGCGGCCAAGCCCCAGGGGATACAACGCACCCGAGATTGGTTAAAAAAAACAAGACACCTATGCCTTACATCGTGCTGCCCGCAGTCATTTTTCACGGGACCGGTTCATCGTGGGTGGTATAGATGGCCAATGGCAAGCGAATTTGGTCGATATGAGCGCGTTTGCCAAAAACAACGATGGGAATCGGTATATCTTGACGTGCATCGATACTCCGTCAAATTATGCGTGGGTGGTACCCATCCTGACGACAACCGGAGAAAATCTCGTAGCTGTGTTCAAGGGTATCTTTAAGACAGGTCGCAAACCCTTGTATATGCAAACCGACGAACGCACGGAATTTCTTAACAGACCCTTCCAACAGTTTCTGAAAGCTCAGAAGATGTTTTTCTTTCACACGTATAACGAGACGCAGGCTTCCATCGTCGAAAAGTTCAATAGGACGTTCAAACGGCGCATGTATAAATATTTCACATACAAGAATACAAGGCGGTACATCGATGTTCTCCCCCAGCTGGTGGAGGGTTATAATCGAGCCTATCACCGGAGTATTCAGAGAACCCCCATCACCGTTACTAAACGCAACGAAGCCCAAGTGCGACGCGTCTTGTATCCCATTTATCCTCAACCACAATCGCAGGCGGTGTTCAAAGTCGGCGACCCTGTACGGATCAGTAAAGTCTAGGGTAGTTTCGAGAAGAGTTTCTAGGGTAGTTTCAAGAACTTCCCAGCTGGAGCGATGAGCACTTCGTGATCAAACGGCGCATACCCCGACAGCTACGTGTTTATGAACTGGAAGATCTTCAAGGGGACCCGTTTCTAGGAACATTTTACTACGTCCTTGGTGAAAACAGCAGAAGACTACTACACTGTGGAACGCATCGTGAAAACGGAGCAACGGCGAGGTAAGACGATGCATCTCGTGAAACGGCAAGGGTGACCCAGCTCGTTCAATTCCTGGGTGTCAGCCAACCAGATGAAACGGCTATAAAGCCAGACATCACTATCGTCATCGTTCATTCCAAGCTCGACCATGAACACAGTGCTATGACAAACAACGACCGCCTCTGAACATTACGTTTCCTAAAAGCGCAAGTGGGCTTTGTGGTGACATTGGTAACCCTGCTGGGTATTTTATACGGCGGTGTGTTTTACGACGTCGTGTACCTCATCTCTCTACTTAACTAACCTAGAACACCAACCGTGAGTGCCAGTCAAACCAGTCTACAGACCTTCTCTACGCCAGCCATCCCGTGATCGAAACCACCCCAATCCTCATCACCACCACCACCACGCCGAGTATACATTCCACATCAACATCGAGCTCCACATCGAGTATACAGTCCACACCAACACCTACAACAAGTAGCACCTTGCGAGACAGATGTACCCCGGCCGCACACAGTTTGCATTGGAAGCCTTTAAAGCCTTTAACTCCTCAGCATGGATATATGCTCTTTGATCTGAAACAAGCCACCCGCGACCAGCTTCGACTAAGGAACGGTACCTTTCCCGGCGAGACCCACCACGTGTACATGCAAAAATGATGCAAACACACCCACAGTGACTCCCCTAACTCGGGTGTGTGTTTGATACTGGGGATAATAAAATATATAGAACACACCATCCTTGGTCATGTTGGTAGGGTAGGGTTGAGGGGTCCGGCGTTAGTTGCACATGATGTCTGCATGAGTACGGAAGCACGCCCCGACGCTCCGTGTATTGAAGACGGCCCCATCCGAGTTGTTCCGAACCATTGTACGCGGCGCAGACCATGACCTGGTACGTTATCTGTGCGAGGTCGAGTATAACCTGTTCAAAGGCAACGTACCACTGACTCAGGCTCAGAAGACCAAGTTGGTCAAGCACAAGGCAGGTCTTCGAACCCTAGTCAGAAAAAAAGTCTCAGGGTAAGAAGAAAAAGGTTTACAGAAAGGCGACTTTAGGCGGCAATATTAGCACCGTTGTCCGCTTCCGTGTTGGGTCCGATATTGGACGGACTGGTAGGCCGACAATGAACCACACGAAAAAATGGTCCTCATTGAACCACGGCTCCTTCAAAGCCTCCAATCACCATACCCCGTACCCTTTACCGTCAGTAAGTTAAACTCACTCGATGAAGAGATGCGTCCGATATTACAACGACCGGGGTTAACAGAGTACAACGGTACACTGAGACGCTTCAGCGATACATGACGTTCATGGATCAATACAAAACCCTGTCTACCGCACCACCACCACCACCACCACCGCCACCACGCGACACATCGACGACCTCAGCACCGCTCCAACAGCCACCATTACCAGGTGTACCACCCACAGCCCCACAGTGGGTCGAAGATGAAGTCTTAAAGAGTGTACCTGCATCGTTCAAGAAACAAGCTGGCCTCGTATTACAACGCGTGAAAGATAATCCTAACATGACTTGGAATGATCAATGCGAACTACTAGTAAAGAAACAGGTGGTCACCGGTACCCACATGACGGATTTGGTGAATGACTTAATGCGTCAACGCAGGTCACACGCGGATCCTCGAGGATGGGAGGTTTTTGCTCAAGGCTTGAAAGACATGCATGTACAACAGGAATTGGTGGGGAATCCCCAACGCTGGGCCTGGATGCAGCGGACCCAGCACTCACCGGTGCACGCACCTCGAGAGTCACAACAACAGACGCAGCCCCCACAGACTTGGAAGCCGAGTGGGAACCGGAGACACCACCCAAAACACCACAAGGACGGGCACTTTTTTTCGCCCCTTTAAAATACCAACCCCGGTGAAGACAGCGCTCTAAAGCCTTGATACATGGTCACGACGCCAGGTACAACCGCCCAAGGTCTGGGACAACTATTAATACCGGGAGCGGAAGCAGGAAAGCTCTGTCGCCATGTTTTACCTCACCCTACCCAGTAACAGCTCGGCAGATGTGTTTCCGATCAATATGTTACCACAACCCTTGCACTTGCCTGGTCGTTGGGAATGTGGGCTGGTAGATATCCAGTACCCGTATACGTGGTACAACGTGAACGAGGAAGTGGTGTGGTATGCGATCGCGCACAACAGTAAGACGTCTCTCCTTGTACTCCCTCAAAGGCCAGTAACACACCCCCAAAGTGTTCATCAAGGCGTTGTGTGATCTCATGGAGGGTAAGATTGGTCGCCGTGTGGCTAACAAGACAGAACCCCTTCCGTTCAAAAAATCCGTTTTCCTGCCGTTTGAAGAATACAATCAGAAGTTCCAGTTGAGACTGACTGCCAACGTGAGTTTAGAATTCAGCAAAGGCATAAAACAACTGTTAGGATTGTGTGATAATGTGTATGCGGGTCCTACCGAAGTAGGCTTCACGGCCGAGTCCACCTACAGTACAATGGTCATGCGTGGTGGTTTATATGGCCTGTACATCTACTCAGAGATGTTTGATGCACACATTGTCGAAGACAGCAACGTACACATACTACGCTTTTGCTTGGTGTAAGGGAAGTACGAGGATCAAGTTACCCACAGTTTCAAGCACATCGTTTACCTACCGGTCGGTCAGACCGATATTAGGTCCATCATCATCGATATAAGAGACGATACCGGTCAACCGATTGCATTCGAGCGTGGGAAAGTGGTGCTGACACTTCATTTCCTTCAAGTCCGAGCGGTTCACTTTGCATAATGAAGGTGCCTTATCAATGCAATACCTCCAGTTACGTCGAACATTACACCAAACAAGCCTGGGGTAGTCTACCCGTGTTCAGTGGAGTGCGTATTCAGCGAGAGCATGGGCTGGAGAAAATGCTCGGGAGCATCGTCAAATACAAGCGTCTAGTCCGTCATTCATAATTCAGCCGTCGTCCATTAAAGAATACCCGCGTCCATAATCCAAAGACCTATTCCATATCCATATAACAGTATTAGCACCAAATTCAAAAAAGACAATCATAGTATACATAAACATAGGCTAGTTTCCTGCAAGAGAGAAGCGGTCAGCAGTTTTCAATGATGCCGACAAGACATCATGATGTTGCAAAAATATCAAATCCGTATCGCTGATCAGTATTCTTAATCCATAATAATCGTACTAAGGTTGGTGTATCTCAGTCACGCTTTGATTGTGACTGTTCATATGAGCACCATGAGGATCTTGAAGTACATGGGTTCATACGGCCCCTAGCCCCGGGTTAAGCGGAATTAGATACAAGTTACGAAACGTAACGCCATAGATCTTGCACGCCACGTTCGTATTTTGCTACCAGCATGCGATATGTATCGCCAAATTTGAGAAACTGTGAGTGGAGGCGCTTGGAGGAATAGCCCTGTTTCATAAATTTCTGCAACAATGTTTTGTGACGTTGATTGAAATTGTCGCAATTAACACAGGATCTAACAAATGCTACTAGGCGAGATATGTATACGCCATATGCAGGTCCCACTGGAATATTACTGTCCAGAAGGGATAGTTTACGATGTCGAAATTGTAATCATCGCTTTTGTCATAAAGTCGACGAGAGAGAATGCCCGCTTCATTTTTGTAGAGATATAGATCTAAATATGAAGTGTCTGTAGGGCTATCTGCAGTGAAGGTGGATATATATCCTTCACTGCGTCATTTATATAGCGATTATCCACAGCGAGAAGATTTCTTCGTTTCTTCCGACGATAACGCGTGGCGTCAAAGCAGTCGGCAAACAGCGAGCCAAAGAAACAGGAGGGGTCTTGATCGCCAAAGCACAATGCACAGTGGGGAATAAAAGACCTGCACTGCCGAGACCGCACACCAGTCGACGGCCGCACCAGCGGCGACGCACATCGAAGACCCAGGATATCTTTTCTTAAACATGGCTTTCATCCACACCGAGTCGTGTCCTTGATTTGATTTGTGGACCGTACCACCTACTCAGACCGGTGCTGAGGAGGGGCAATGGGTAGAGCATCTTCCCCTTTCCAGCATTTACAGCCACAGGCCTCATTGAATTCACCATCACCAACGCTGATACGACATACCTGGATTTTGCACATACGTACCTGCACGTGAAAGCTAAAATCACCAATAAAGATGGGTCTGTCCTCAAAGCAGATGCGCCCGTGGGTCCAGTGAATCTCTTGCTCCATTCGCTATTCCAGCAAGTGGATATATCACTCAGTGATAAACTTGTGAGCGCATCGACGAACACGTACCCGTACCGAGCCTACATCGAAAGACTGTTATCCAATGGGCGTGACGCTTAAAAGTCATATTTGACAGCAGCGTTGTACTACCGAGATATCCCAGGCAAGATGGAGGCGAGTCCTGATAATGACGGCTACACGGAGAGAATGGATTTCACGGCAGAGAGTCACTCGGTCGATATGATAGGACGTCTGCATGCAGACTTAGCCTTGATGGTCCCAAATGACGACCTCGAGTATAACATTGTCATCCAAGAGGCCAGTATGTTTGCACGCAAAGTGAAACCGAGCCCAGGTGTACAGTTGGGGCACATCAGAGTCTTGGAGAAAAACCAGCCCAATACCCCATCCGCCAAGTGTTTTCCGTCCCTAAAGGTAATATGATCGACAATCAAGAAAATTTATTTCTAGAGGATTTGCCGAAGCGCTTAAACATTGCCTGTGTGGAGAACGTCAGCTATAATGGGGCAATCACGAGGAATCCGTTTAACCTAAAATCGTTCAACATCAATTTCGCGGCCCTACATGTGGATGGACAACAGGTCCCAGCACGTCCCCTACAACCTAAGTTCCGAACAATTACATTCGGAGCTATCTGAACCTCTTCTCAGCGACCGGGCAAATCAACCAGGACGAAAGAAATATGATTAGCCGAGAAGATTTCGGGCAAGGGTATACGTTGTTCTGCTTCGATCTCACACCCACCTTAGACAACGATCATCAGCTGAGTCTCGTCAAGAAAGGCAACTTACGCTTGGAACTTCATTTGGGCACACCATTACCGAAAACCATCAATGTGATTTGCTACGCTGAGTTTGACAATATTATTCAAATCGATAAAAGCCGTAACGTCCTGTTTGATTACGTCCCTTAACACGGATACAGAGCGGATAACCACCGTGCTGCAAAACAATACGTGGACACGTACAGTGTTTCAAGGGGTCAAGGAAACGTCATACCCCTACATTATAAATATCCTGCCGCCTACGTCCTTAACACGGATCCAATGGAACGGCGCGGTCAACATTGGATGGCTGTGTACTTGACAGAACAACAGGGCGAATACTTCGATATGCCACCCCTCCATCCCGATTTCACAGACTTCATGGACGAAGGCACAGAGACGTGGTGTTGGAACAGTCAAGCGTTGCAAAGCCTGAATAGTAGCATATGCGGACAATATTGTTTGTTTTACCTCTACTATCGATACCGGGAAGAACGCTACCCACCATCGCACAGATGTGTGACGAGTACCCCAAGGCCGAGGGCCGAGATGCATTAGTGTATGACTGGGTCGCACATCATTTCAATGTACAAGCCCTGTTCTGGGCTTAAATTCTATCCATTTCAATCTACAAGCCCCTGTTCCGGGCTTCAGTTTTCACGCCGTTGTTCTCACGTTGCTGTTGTTATTTATTGTTGAATAAAAAACAAAACCCTGTCTTGTGTGTGTTTCTGTTTGAGCATAAACAAGTGGCCGTCAAGGCCCAATTCTTTAGCAGACATGTGGGATTCTAATCTTAACCAAACATGTATAAGCCAGACAATGAATGGGCTAGGAAAGTAGCAAAACAGTGGCCTAGGATGGTGCCAATCAATATAACAAATCAATGCCCAGAAAACAAACATAGGCATTAAGGCGCTGATATGCACATAGCCTGCCTGAGGCATGGTCAGCACTTCAGAATTTCCGTTTGTCTACTACTCCTCGATTTTTTTAAGCCCCATACGATGTAGTGAAAAATGCATATCTTCACACTTGACTGTAGGTTGTCCGTTTGGTCTGTATGCTTTATAATGCTATAGGCTGGCTGGTATTGATCCTCACCCTCTGACCAATTTTGATTGATCAAAAACTATGATTCTGCTCTCGTAACGTAATGTCCTAGACAACTGATGTTTGACGGTAAACTGAATGTAGAGCGCTCCTTACCAAAACGTATACGCTTTTCCGAGGCAAAAATACATCACAGCTCCGAGGAATCATTGGCGGAACCAGATATCATTCGAAAGCCTGTATCCCGAACTTTCCATGGATATAATTACATTCCAAGAAGAACGCATTATAGACGGGGATGGAAAAGTTATTCGCTCTCGACATGTTCCGACACGTGCAAGCAAAACCGCATGCAAAATTATGCAGGACTCTCACACCACATCGGCGGGAACAAATGCCGATCTATGGGATAGTAACACCTCTCAGTTAGCCACCTGGTTAGCAAGGTAAGCCCAAAGAACTACATTTTCAACGAATGCAAGTTCGTCCGCTCTAAGTCAGAAAATTGCCGAACTTCATAAATCCATCTCTCAATAATCAGAATGTCTTACATGCTGACCATTTATGACTAAATCGTACAATATATGTACTTTCTAACCTTAGTTGGATTTGTCATAAAATTATCTATAAATAATTCATTCTAGCACTTTTTGTGACATAGTAAAACGCAGTTGACCGCTGTCTTCCTATAGGCTGCAATAGGATGTACAAAAAGCCGACTCAAATATAAAAATTATTTTCTCCGTAAATATGAAACAGCCAAACTTGTTATGTCAGGACAATATTCTCTTATGTGTGTATTTCCTACAGGAATTTATGCAATATGTATTCCTTCTGTGAATAACTCACAATTTACTGAGGGCTGGTAGCGTGCCGTCTCTAGGCCACGTGGGGTAAACCGTCCTCCTCCCCTCTCCCCCTTTCACCCATTTTTTAGTTTTACTTCTCCGGGTTGAAATCCCTTCCTTTTTTTAATTACCGGTATCCGATCCGGTGGTTTATTACCCAGCACAGTGCCACGGCTGGAAAAATTTACCCGCCCACGCTCTGGGAAATACCCGTTGTCATGGAAATTTCCGCGGCATAGCACTAGATACCCCAGGCGTAGCACTAGATGCCCTCGATCTGCAAATAGAATAGGTGATTTCCAGAAAATTCCCCGACCTACAGCTGACGTCATGATCTATACATAGAATAGGCAGTTCCCCAGCAAAAGCCTCTTGAGGCTGCTAATAATTAATGCACATTTATACGTCGGGAATTTGCTGGAAATCCCCTGTTCTATGTATAGACGATGACATCGTTGCTATTTATAGATCATGACATCATCGCTCCACGCTGTCGGCTATAAATAAATACGGTTTTCGAGATCTGTATTCATTTTCTCACAGTTTAGGCGAAACCCTTTTACGCAGCATATTACGAATAATCTACACGACGCGCTGTACAAATCCAAACAGTGGAAAAGTTAGAGAATTGATCATTCCGAGCATGCAACGATCAAGATCACCGTTCGCTAGAAATCCAGGCCCCGATGATGAGGAAAATTTTACCACAGATCCTGACGATTACCGATACAGGAAGTGTGCGTACAATCTACCAACGTCATTGGCCTACTATTCGGCATTGTTTTCACCGCACCGCCATCTCCCAATATTGGACTTATACAATTTCCGGTTAGAAGATTACATCCGTCTCCCCCACTACGCCTGTACTATTTTTGACATACAGTTGTAGTAAATGCCATCGCGTGTTCAATCAATCAGGTCACTTGCACAGTCACGAGAAAATCTGTGACAAGACCACCAATACACCGATCATATTTGAAGAGCTGGCGGATGAAGGTATTGACGTTCACATGGCCCACTGCTATTTCTCGTACCGAGTCTGCTACGATTTCGAAGCTCCAATAGAACCCATGGAGAAGGTATCGGCCAACATTCAATGGACCCAGCGTCACATTCCCTCGAGTGTGAGTATCCACACCAACGTACCCGGCTACGACGCGGCTCCGGTCTGTTTCGTCTCTAACGGTCACCCCCGTGAACTGATTACTCGAATGATGGACTACTTGGAGACCATTAGTCAAGCCAGCGCGGCACATCTCGCCTCCACGATCTACCGTGATGTATTACACTTGATGCGCGTATTCCAACATCGGTTCAGGGGGAGGATACGGAGTACAACACCGAACTCCAAAAGGTGTGGGTCCGTGAAGGTATGCAAACTCTCTGGGATTTCCTTGTCAATTACAACAATCTGGATGTCGTCCCTTTTCTGGAAGCTACCGACAAAATGGCCGCCTTCAACTGAGATATGCCTGTCTATGTGTTTAAAGAATGTGTGAGCATCTGACCCTGCGGTATCTGTTCCACGATTTACCCATTTTCTTCGCCCTCATCGACCAGAATGACGCCGACATGTTTGACTGTTTGAAAGGAAATATTGTGGGCGGCCCCAGTATTATATTCCATCGGTATCATGAGAAAGAGCTAGCCCACATTCGAGGAGAAAAACAGTGTCAGAAAATAATATACCTATCGTGTTTGGGTAAACCCATGCCGGCAGGTCATTATATCCGGTGGCTCCCCGAGGAGCGGGAATTCAAAGCACAACGCTCTACAAAACATGTAGGAGAACAATGGCTGGATTGGGAAAGTCAGCGACGAGGCGTCACTATCCGGCACCAAGGCAACCACACGGAGAAACGAATTGGATTGGAGATCGGCGCCTTCCCGTGGACGGATTCGCCATCATTAATAAAATACCGACCGTGTTACAGTTCCATGGCTGTTATTGGCACGGCGAAGTTAAGCAGCGCTGAGCTCGGTCAATATTTGGATGGGTGACCGGGCGCTGTACTGGCTGGGCTGATCAGTGTCCGGAATAATAGGAACTGTGGACGCTCTCGTGTTCTGGCACATGTAGGCACCGTCGTGATATGACTGGAAAAATGTTGAAAACGACGTTAAATCGTACTCACTCACTATTGGCACGGCCATGAGTGTTCGCTCACAGGAGGGCGCTATAACGAGCGCCGTGGACTGACCCTGGCCGCCTTACGTCAAGAAGTATATCAGAACCGTGACTACATCCAGGGGTTGGGCTACGCCTATGTACAACTGTGGGGATGTGAGTTTCATCAGATGCAACGCCATCAGCCCGAATTATACACCTTTCTACACGCCCATGACTGGCTGCTGGATTATCGGACTATTATCACCATGGTCGACATTCTACACACTGTTCAGGCGGGAGAACTCTACGGCTTCGTCGAATGTGATATTCACGTCCCTGACCACCTGAAAGCAAAGTTCGCCGAATGCCCGCCCATCTTCAAAAACACCAAGGTGGGCCGAGATGATATCAGGGACCATATGAGTGCGTATGCCGAAGAACATAATGTACTGAAACACCCCCAGCGTATGTTAATCGGCAGTATGTTGGGCGAAAAAATCTTGCTGAGCACTCCTCTACTGCGCTGATACTTGAGTCACGGACTGGAAGTCACCAAAATCTACCATGAAGTCATAGAATTCACCGGCGAGGCTTATTTTGAGAAGTTTGCGAACGCCGTGACCTCCGCCCGTCGCCAAGGAGACGCCGACCCCAGTGAAGCCATCATCGAGGAAACGATGAAGTTGTTTGGCAACAGCTGATACTGGAAAACCGTAACCAACCAGGACCGCCACGTCACCGTGAACATTTGTACCACAAAACAAGCCCGCAGACGCCTGAATTCACCCCTATACTGACACATGGAGATGATTGACGACAGCACCAACGAAGTCACTTCAGCGAAAATCGGGTACATGATGTACCAGCTGGCCAAGCTACGGATGCTAGAATTCCTATACGATTTCATGGGCGTGTATTTCAACCAAATCAGACTGGCAACGTCTAGAAATGGATACGGATTCCGCGTACATGGCTGTTTTCAACCCGGACTGGGAATCACTCTTGAAACCGGAACTACGAGCCCAGTATGAAGTGGAAAGAGATGAATGGCTGCCGAGAAAAGACAATTACGACTATGATAAAAGGACCCCTGGCCTCTTCAAGTTAGAATGGGGCGGTGAGGCCATGATCGCCCTGTGTTCAAAAACATACTACTGCGATGGTGGAGACAACAACAACAAATTCAGCTGTAAAGGAGTCAGTCGTCGGGTTAATAACATCACCAATGCAAAGCCCTGTACCTCGACGTACTCCAGAGCCAGACCAGTGCCAGTGGGATCAATAAAGGTTTCCGACTCATCCAGAACCAGATGCGCTCGTACACACAGAAGCGGGACGCCTTCACCTTCTTCTACCCCAAACGCAAAGTGCTCTCCGATGGTGTAACCACAACGTATCGGGACATTTAGAGTGATAAATATGCTAAAGATGAACTTACATCGCAGAAATTCTACTGGACTTCAAATGTTTATAATAAGGGGAACTAACTGTTGTATATATGTTCTATAAACGTTAAAGTATAGATGGGCTTATAATCGGCGAATAACTGTTGCAAAGTTCTCCCCGATGGTGTGACTACGGCGCATGTGGACATTTAGAGTGATAAATATGCTAAAGACGGTCTTACATTGCAGATATTTCACTGGACTTCAAATGTTATAATAAGGGAAATAACTGTTGTATATATGTTGTTTTCTCTGTTATAAAATAAAATCTATTTTTGTTACAACAATGTGAGTTTTGGTTCTTTTTTGCCTACCGTAGTATACTATAAGAACACTAGTTTAGGACCCTCATTGACCTCAAGAATTTGCATACGACCTCCTGACGACCTTCGTATTTAATGGTATTGTCCCTTGGTGACATGGTTGAATGATGCATATGTTGACGATGCTCATATATAATAGTATTGACCCTGAGGCATATGACTGACCTCTGAGCGATAAAGGAGATTTGGAGATCCACGAGCGATAAAGGTGATTTGGAGTTTCAATGACCTTTGACCTCTTGAGTGCACTCTATCCCATGAGGCATCACTTCCGAGCACGTGACCGGAAGTACCGGAAGTAGTTTTTGACCCCTACGCTGCAACTTTCGATCACGTGATCGGAATCAGGGGTCAAAGGTCACTTCCAGTTAAGTGACCGGAAGTGATGCATCATGGGATAGAGTGCATTCAGAGGTCAAAGGTCAGTTGTCTCAAATCCCCACGCCGTGCGCAGTGAGAAATGTCAAGCGACTGGCGCTCTTTTTGTTTCTTTTACGTTTCGGTTCGATCAGATAACTCCCTTCTGGCGCAGTCAACAATTGATCAATACTTCTTGCCGAAATATGGAAGTCTAGACTTAATTAATGAATCGAGGAGATGCAATTACGTTAACAGTTTTTAACATTGCCACCAATGTAAATTGTTTTAGTGGTCCGACCCTAATATAACTATTGGAATAATTAAAAACTAGAAAAGACGCGTGGAGTCGAATACGGACTATATAAAAAATATCCGGTTTTCATGGACTTGAAAGTAATTTACCGTAGTTGTAATAGATGTATGAATAACAGAAGGAAATGAAAACTCAAACCTCGTCTATAATACCAAAATAATGCGTATCATTAAAACAAATATCTTCCATTAATGAACATTTTTTGAAAGTCATAAGCGACGAGGAAGTATAGAACCTATTGTGTGTCCAAGAAAATCTATTGAGAAGCGTTTGTTCAATTTTTTTGAGAAATAAAAATTGAAACTTACGTCACTCTTGCAATGCAAATATTATAGTATTCCGTCAAAATATTATTAAACAAGACAAAGTAGAACTTGCTGTTTGAACATTTTCTGTTTTCGGTGAGGATCTCTGGGTTAAATTTTGACGTCGGCACACTGACAGTGTCAGAATTTTTTGGGTATAGACGTGACTTACCCAAACTAGTTGGGACGAAATGACCCAAAATATTTGGGTCAAAATGGGATCTGATTCAAATTTTGGGTCCGCCGCGTCTATAATTTGATCCAATCCTTCTGGCAGTGCAAGGCTAAAGGGGACTAGTTGGTCCAAAATGCAAAGTAGTTGGAGGTTGTCATTTTCTATTGTGACGTCAGGCTCAATGCTGTGACGTTGCTCTTGTGGCCAGTATTGATACAATTCAATTCAATTCAATTCTTTTATTGCTCGACTCTGTCGCATATTGAATATGGCAAATGACATAATAATAACAAAATAATATAAAAGACAATTGATACAGAGATAAAGCCTGTTACTGTGGCAATATCAATTTGTAAAGAAAGAAGATAGAACTAAGTATAATCAGCTGGGTTTGGGATTTATCTGTTCGTTCCTATACATTGATGGAGTATTCAAAACGGACACAGCCCAACCGTAAATTGGATCAATTGTTGATTTCATTGAAGACATTTAAGCCAGTTATGTCGTGTATGATTTCATGTTGGCTATGTGAAGGTTTGTCCCTATCCGGTATTAATATTATTAAAGCTCGCATCTTCAGAGGAGCTTCGTCATCGGTCGTAAGCTGAAAAGGACTGTCCGTGCAAGACATTATAAAGACTGCTGATTGGTCGTCTGCAAGAGTTTTCCATCTATTCTATCATAAATTTCTAGCCGAGAATTTGTTTGCGCAGACTGTTTTGACTTGATTGAAGTTAAGTGTAACAGATTATGAAAGTGTAACAGGTTATGAACATTGTTCAAGTTGAAAAGTAAATCAGTTCTATGGATTTATCTTTGAAGAGAGTCTGTTGTCAGTTCTTTGAATATGCTGTGTGAAACCGATTAGGCAGAGGCCATACGAAAAAGAATCCCCCCTCTCATCCCAGCATCTCTGATGTGCAGGATGAGAGGGATTCTTTGAGTATACAAGGCCGAGGCCTTGAGGGGTCACACCCACCCATTGTGGTTTCTGAACAGGTTCATTGGTTAACCTGTTGGTCTGCCCACCCTTGTTATATATTTAACTGCCAACAGAGCTTGGTTTATGCGTTGAAATGATGCATCGGGTCTTATATAGGCCTGAGCGACCATACGAGACTCTCGTTCAAGATCACGTTGTCAGCTGACCGCTGGATAGATATTTCGTAAAGGTATGGTTGTAGTGTGTATTTGTGGTAAACTTGTCTGAGGAGTGTGAACTTGCCAGAATATTGGTTTTGATTCAGGTGTCTAAAAAAGTGTGTTTGGTAATTTCTTTCTAGATTCTCTTTCAGTTGTTTAAGATTTGCTTTTAGACATTTCTGGATTAATCCACAATCTGAGAATAATTGTTCTGAGTTTGTAATATAAATGTGCTTTTTTGTAGTATTTTCCCAGTTATATTTTGATAGAGGATTGTTTACGTAATAGGTATATGCATCTTTTAGTAGTACATTTGTTGTTGTCTGTAGCCTATTTCTGTATTTTAGCGATTTGGCCAGAATGAGGTGTATCAGTAGAAATTGTCCAAGTTCCGCACGACAGGCTATATTTGATGCTCGTTTTGGAACTCCAAGGGTCCATTTACAGTATTTCAGTAGAACTTGTTCAAATGGAGTCCTGTCGTAGGTTTTTAGATTTGTCTAAAAGTTAACAGATTTATTTAAAAGCTTATCGTCTAGACCCTAGATTTCTGAATTATATAGAAGTACAGGTGTCATTGGAGACTGCAATAAACCCGATTTAATTTTTATTGGAAAGTTGCAGTTGTTCGTAGTTTTTTCCAATTTGAAAAGTGCTTTTAATGCTTTTTGTTTAAGGTCAACAATTGAGGCATTGAAGGACCCATTATTTTCAATAATGATTCCCAAGTAATGATATTTGGTGCAATGTTGCAAGGTAACATTATTAAATCTAAATTCTGGTTGGGCTTTATTTTGTTTCTGACAACATTGCATAATCATAATTTGAGATTTACTGTAGTTAATATTGAGATGCCAGGATATACAATATGTTTCAAGTGTTTTCAGTGAGTTTTGTAGGCCCTGGGGTGTTTCTGAGATAAGGAGTAGGTCATCAGCATATAGGAGATGCGTAATGTCTTCTTCCTGCAATTTGACCCGATTTGAGATCGAATGATCAAAGATTAGATCATTAACGAATATGTTAAATAAGGTTGGAGTCAAGCTGTCTCCCTGACTGACGCCTATGTTAATAGTATACAAAGCGTCAAACGACACCCGTTGACCTCAGAAATTTGCATATGACCTTTGTGACGTCACGCGTCAGCCAATCAGAAGCGAGTATTGTGGTCACGTGGGGTGATGTGGATGGTGGTGGGTGGGAGGTGGGTTTAAGATGGCGGCTGTGGTTGGTGGTGGGTGGGAGGTGGGTTTAAGATGGCGGCTGTGGATGGTGGTGGGTGGGAGGTGGGTTTAAGATGGCGGCTGTGGATGGTGGTGGGTGGGAGGTGGGTTTAAGATGGCGGCTGTGGTTGGTGGTGGGTGGGAGGTGGGTTTAAGATGGCGGCTGTGGATGGTGGTGGGTGGGAGGTGGGTTTAAGATGGCGGCTGTGGATGGTGGTGGGTGGGAGGTGGGTTTAAGATGGCGGCTGTGGATGGTGGTGGGTGGGAGGTGGGTTTAAGATGGCGGCTGTGGTTGGTGGTGGGTGGGAGGTGGGTTTAAGATGGCGGCTGTGGTTGGTGGTGGGTGGGAGGTGGGTTTAAGATGGCGGCATGTGGATGGTGGTGGGTGGGAGGTGGGTTTAAGATGGCGGCATGTGGATGGTGGTGGGTGGGAGGTGGGTTTAAGATGGCGGCTTGTAGAAAAACGTATAAAAGGAGTCGATTTTTAGGGAAGGGGTGTATTCATTGCACTACCCTGTGTAGCACTCTGACTTACCTGACCTGACCAGCCTGCCTGCCTGCCTACCTGCCTACCTGCCTGCCTGCCTGCTTCACCTCTAGTCTGCTTCACCTCTAGCCAGCCAGCCAGCCAGCCAGCCTGCTTGCCTACTTGTATGAGCTGTGGAGAACCTTTTACTATATTTCATTTTACCAGTGCAAATTCACCAGACTTTTACACCGTAGCAGTTACTCACCAGCCTGAACCCATAGTCATGATGAATTCAGCCGACCTAGTCACGCTTCAAAAGAACCGTCTTCGCCTCGTTGATGAGATGCAGCATGTGGGCGAATTATGTGATGTGCTTATGGACGATAACATACTCCTGAAACAGGGTGTCGAAGATATCATGGCGGAGAACACCCCTTCACGACAAAACAGAGCTCTCATCGACGGTCTACTGCGCCGTGGCCCCTATGCATTTCTAGCCTTCGTGGAGGCGCTGAAGAAGACGGGAAATGAAGAACTAGCAGATCTACTTGAAATTCCCCTTGTAGATGATGATATCTTAGTCATGGATACCACCGAAGAGCGTACAGCTAGCAAACGTACGCACACTACCCCAGAGAGTACACCTGCCAAACGCGCTGGACGACCCAAACGCCCTCGACTAACACCTTTAGAAATACCTGAGTCAGTGGTTGAGCCAGTAGCACCCCAGCAAGTGCCTGAGCCTGTGAAAGAAGAGGTACAACTTCCTATGTCTGTGCAGGATATCAATAACATTATCCAACAGGCCTACCAGGCAGCCCACACGGACATTTGGGAGCTCTCAGCCTATTTAACTGTGAGTGTCAAAGACGAAGAAGTGCATTTTAATGCATCGGGCTTTAACGACAGACCCGGTAGGCATATTGCCATGACCTTAGATACCTGGCAAAAACTGGAGACCCTTGATTACGCCATCGATGCGGTTATTCGCGACCAGGGGAGTGACGAAGCGAAATTTTTTGTGGGTGACGACACCTTTGTCAGTTGTGCTTATTTCAACGACCAGCTCCTGGTGCATATCCGTAAATGGAAAATGCGGTTAGATACGCAAGAGCTTGTTGCTTGTCCTCAGGGTGTCACCTTGAAATTAACGGCCTGGCGGAAGTTGCAGAGTCTCGCAAGTACAATTCGTCAAGCCCTGGTCTACCAGGTGTCTCACTATATTTATAAGAAGTACATCGACACAGTCCTGGATCTAATCAGACCTCGCATTCCACACTTGCGTATCCAAGAATGCGCAGGCTGTGAAAATAACAGTCCGATAGACAAGCATACGTGTGTGGACACTAGTGTACCCTCATACGCACCATCACTCAGGCACTACAGACCGTGACCGAGACGCAAATTGCCCTGGCAGTGGAAGCTGCCTGCCCTCCCAAAATTCCACGTGAAGAGATTATTACCTACATCTACGTGCACCAGGGACGGAAAAACGATGATGAGTTCAAACAAGTCTTGTTGGCGAACTATTGAGAACAAGTGTTGAACAACATTTACCGTATTCCTACACATTCATTGAAGTGGCTTGAGAGCGTATAATTGTATTAAAAATTCAGAGTTTTTTTACTGTTAATTGTATTAAATGCAGAACTATTGAACAAGTGTTGAAAAACATTTACCGTATTCCTACACATTCATTGAAGTGGCTTGAGAGTGTATAATTGTATTAAAAATTCAGAGTTTTTTTTACTGTTAATTGTATTAAAATTCAATACTCAGATATAATTGTATTAAAATTCAATACCCTTGTGAACACGTTCATTCTATTTGTGTTAATAAAGTGTTGCTAGTGCTTGTTAGTGTTCATTCTTTTTTTCCTTTTTTTTAAATTTAAAAAGAAAAAAATTCAGCCTCCCTCCCCCCTTCCACTTCCCCTTTCCCCCTTTTTCAATAATTTCAAAAAAATAGTAAAAAAAATAGTAGAAAATTAAAAAAATGCTTGTTAGTGTTCATTCTTTTTTTCCTTTTTTTTTAAATTTAAAAAAAAAAATTTTTTGGCTATTCCACCAACCCTCCCTCCCCCTTGTCCCCCCCTCCATTCTCCCCTTTCCCCCTTTTTTCAATAATTTCAAAAAAAATTGTAAAAAAATTTAAAAAATTATTTTTCATAGGGCAGGAAGATGATGGGGGCTGGTGTTAATTTTTTGTGCTTTTTGATAGAAGTTTCCCTTTCGGAAAGATGGGGCAGCCCTGAAAAGGGCTTTTTTTTTTTTTTAAGTGTTACCACACTTGTTTTATGCGCGGTAGATTCTTTTTATTCCACCCACATGCTTCCTGCAGATTGGACACTTGATTTTTAAATGTTGTTCGCCTGCTTCAACGCAGTGGCACATGTCTCCTACACACGTTAGCGTGACCCAACAATCTTTACAGATGCATAAATGGCCACACGGCAATACGGCGTACAGGCTATCTTCGTCTCTACACACGCTACATCTTGATTTTTTTTCTTCCTTATGTCGTTCTTTGTTCTGTCTTGAAATCTCAGCGTCCATTAGATTCATGTCTTGTCTCATGCCGTTAATCTGTTCGTTGAGGCGGGTTACCTCGGCCCAAGAATCGGTATCTTCTTCTTCTATGGCGACCATCCTGCTGATTTCTTGGTCTTGTTGTTGACTTCGCCTTCTCGCATCTTCTTGCATTACATCCCTCCGTAGCTGTTCCAGTTCTTCTTGACTTCGCCGTATGTTGGTTTCGTCTGTAATAACCGGCTGCAAGCTTGTAATTATGGATATTCCACCATCATCTTCACTGGTAACCACCTCTCTGGTAACCATCTCTCTAGGATCTCTAGGAGGGTGGTGGGTGAACATTGGTCGTCTTCTTGTACCCATGATTGTATTTTGTGAATAAATGTCAACATACTACGCCTTATTTATAGTATTGATATGTGGTGGATGGTGGGAGGTGGGTGCAAGATGGCCGCTGTGGTGGATGGTGGGAGGTGGGTGCAAGATGGCCGCTGTGGTGGATGGTGGGAGGTGGGTGCAAGATGGCGGCCGGGGTCAGTCAGTGCAAGATATGCTTGCCCACTGTATAGCGCTGTGTTACCATTGCCCAAGTATAAAAAAAATCCTAGTTTTATTTCGATAAACCCGTTACAATTTTCAGGGAAATATTATAACACTGTAAGCCATAGTCTTGACGTATTTTTAGCCAGAAAAATCCATTTATTTCCAGTGTACCGTGTTTTCCATACTACCGTACTATAACCTTATGGGTTTAAAATCGATAAATTCATTAAAAATAATGGCTTAGTGTAGGGCTAGGCTGCTAAATTTTTTAAATATTACACCATGAATTGCCTGAGTTCAATTGGAAATAAAATTTATACGTGCACTGACATTTATTGCAAAATCACAGCCGTTTAAAATTGGGAAACAAACACAAACATATTTTGTTGAGCGTAACTGTAGCAGACGACAGAGTGTTGTCGCTACGGTCCGCGCCTTACACTATAAATAGCGCGCAGTATATTTTTTTCAGTCATTCACAATTAACGTGAGTGCCCAGTGATGGAGTCACCCCTGGCTGAAATCATGGATATTGATATACCAGACATCATCCCAAATCATGATAATGAAGTACAACTACTGGGCAACATCATTAATTTGGTACATGACGAACCATGGTTGGATGCTATAATGAAAGACTTATTTCCACCTCAACCAGCCCGGGACTATCCCCCACCAGCCACACCTCATCTTAGTGACCCCCCAGCCACATCGCAGCTTAGTAACTTCCTAGCAGCCACACCGGATGAATACCAACGTTTTGACGACATAGACCGCGTGTTAGAAACTATGTTGAAACCACAACAACAAAGCCCCCAAGCTAAAGAAAAAGCAGGAGAAACGGCACAAGAAAAAGAAGAAGAAACCGGAACCCATACAGATGGAACCGATACAGATACAGATGGAACCGATACAGATGGAACCGATACAGATACAGAAGAAGGAGAAGATGAGGAGGAGAAGAGGGAGGAGGAGCACTTAAAAACCACAGTACTCCAAAAAAAGAAAGACTCAAGAAAAAGAGAGAGGAAAGACTTAAGAAGAAGAAAGAGGACAGACGCGAGAAAAAACAGGAAAGATGTCAGAATCAATAGAAATAGGCAACAGGAGAGAAAAAACAGGAAGGATGCAAGAAAACAGAGAATAAGAGAGAATACCAGAAAAATAAGCCAAAAAGAAAACCAAGACGTGATGCACTACGTTTCTGCAGTAACAACAACAACACTGGGATTCAACACAGAACGCCAAGCAGTCTCCTATTTACACTGCGTGGAATGCAGTAACCAATTCGCTAAATACGCTATTTTCCCCTGCGGACACCAAGCTTTGTGTGTAGCTTGTATTGATCGACATGCCCAAATACCAGCGTGTGCGGAGGCTAACAAACCCCTAGTGTGTGAATTGATACCTTTAACATGTCCCGTGTGTACTGAGAGAAGACAACGTCAACAGGCCCTCTCAACGATGTAATCGCTTATTACATATCCAAAAGGTTTTTTTTAAAACCACCCCATTTTTCCGAAAGGGGAAACTTCTATCAAAGCACAAAAAATTAATATCAGATCCCCACACACACACATATATCCCTGTGCTGGTTCAAATAAATGTCAGTCCGTTATCATTCGGGCTGTTATAACTTCTATCAAAATAAAAAAATAAATTTCAGTCCGTTATCATTCGGGCTGTGATATTAATTACTGGGAGAGAGAAAAAAATAAAAATAAAACCTGTGTTTATAAGAGAGAGATTGGTCCTGACAAGGACCGTTAATATAGGGCAGGGGTTGTTTTTTGGTGATGCAGTTTGCTAATAGAATAAAAAAAAAGGTAATGTGGGGATCTGTGCTTTGAAATTTGTGCCCAAGTTAGAAGTTCTCTTTCGATTGCTTTTTTTAGTCCTGAAAAGGACTGTTATGGTTCAATTTGTTATCCTGTTTTCTTCAGGAGGGGGTTTTCTTGTCTACCCCCCTTACTCCATCTTGCTCACTGAGAAGTAGCGGTATGGTGTCAAGGTGAATCGATGTTGAACATCGTCAGGGAGATGGGGACTGATGGGCATCCCCTCTAAAAAGTTTGCGGGAGCTATCCCCTGTGGGCCCTCTTCGTGCTTGTCCTCTAAGTCAGGAATGGGGAGGTCTTCCAGCGGAAAATTCACGCTTGGCTCTTGTGGTGGTGGTGATGGATGGGGCGCCAGCAGCCGAGGAGGGGGGGCAGGGCGCATCTCGTCCTCCATAGTCCTGCGTAGTAAATCTATCCACCCCTCCTCGCTAATGGTTCTGGCACCATTTATCAGTTTCCTTAAATTCTCCGCTGTTCCGCCTCCCGTCACGGCTTCGTTGTTAAGTCTCCCACTCCACTCTGTTAATTCTGCCAGCCAAAACTGCTTGATTTCTTTTAGCATGGCTCTCTTCGCCCGTCTAGATACCCCTCGCCCAGTTGTGGTAGACATGGTTGCACGGCTCATTTTTTTCTCTCTCTGTGTATATCTGTTCTGGTCAGTGAAAGGTTTTGGAATAACCCGCATGAAGCGGGTCGCTAGCTTATATAGTGTAAAACGCGGACCTCGGCGAAATCGTTCTAGATGTGTCCTCTACGGCTACGCTGCAGAAAATAAGTTTGTGTTTCTTTCCCAATTATAAACGGCTGTGATTTTACAATAAATGTCAGTGCACGTATAAATTTTATTTCCAATTGAACTCAGGCAATTCATGGTGTAGTATTTAAAAAATTTAGCAGCCTAGCGCTAGACTAAGCCGTTATTTTAATGAATTTAGCGATTTTTTACACCCGTAATGTTAAAGTACGGTAGTATGGAAACCCCGGTACATTGAAAATAAATCGATTTTCCTGGCTAAAAATACGTCAAGACTATGGCTTACAGCCTTATAATATCTCCCTGAAAATTGTAACGGGTTTATCGAAAGAGAACTATAGAAAACTATTAAAAACATAGCCTTCGTTTCAGTGCAGGGTCTTAGAGTCAACGTGCACAGTTCCCGATTCATTTTGGAGCGCTAGGCATGACGCCATCTAGCGGCCATTACAGGCATTGAGAATGGAATGTCTTGAAAGGGAGCTAATAACCAATAGGCCGGTCAAGCATTTTGGAGACGATTTCAATGTTGTCTTCTTCTCTCCTACCTGTGAGCAAAAATTTCTTAATTGTTTTACAGTGCAGGCACAAATGACACACAGATGTAGCGTCATCGCAAATGTTCTGAAGTATATTTTATCTTGGAGCGCGCACCTACAAAAATTGCATTTGTAAATTTTAATTATTTTTCTAGAACAGGGTACGCGTACGAATTTTTTTATTACGATGAAATTAGCAAGAATCGGTATATACATTTTGCCTGGACGGTGTTTTGTCATTCACCATTATGGCAGCGCACGGAAAGGAGCTCGCTTTCTTCCAACTAAAGTAACTTCCTCGCTTTAGTATAGTACCGGTACGGAACAGGGCCTTACCTGTTGAATATTATCCCCATGTGCTCCCGGTGCTACGTCTTACAATCTTGAGATCTGCCGCAAGAGTGCCTTTGCCAACCCGAATCTCCCGGGGACTTATGTCTCCTCGTCCCTGATTGGCTGGTTTTCATGCAGCGCCCTCAGGGGCAATAACTCCCGGAGGCAGATTACGTTTGGAGACCCTACTTAAGCCAGGCTAACCTACTCCTAACAGTAGCTAAGCTACATTTGGAGGCCCTGCCAAGGCTAGACTAACCTATTAAGGGTGGCCACCCTCGACTACCTAAACGCTAAAGGGCAGTGTTTACTACACCCTTCCCCCTTTTCTTTTTGGGGAAGGGTCCAATTTCCTAATTGAAAACCACCCCCAACCCCGCCCTGGGCATCCTGCACCATGGGCCCCTCTACGATATAAATACCTATTCAATTAAAATACCCTATAAAATAGGGTTGTGCGAGGACATCTATTCCTCGCACTTCACCTAAAATACCCTCTAAAAACTGACCGCTCCAAGGGGAAAGAAGGTACAAGTATTTTAACCTTCTCCCCTAAAAATGTCCAAAAAACCCACCAGTTATGTTTACTAACACCCACCCGCAGAACTGTACTGTCCCCAACGGTACCAGTACTAAAGTTCCGCACCTACCACCACCCCCCAAAATTAACGGGATGGGTCACTAATGGTCCCATCCCGCCCAGGGATACCATCCTGAACCCAGGTCACAGAGTCAAACCCAGGTCACAGGGTCAAGCCCAGGTCACAGGGTCAAGCCCAGGTCACAGGGTAGGCAAGACTAACCCGCCACACAGAACACAAATTGATTACTCCCGGAAAGCTATCCTGAAACTATTCCGGGGACTCCCTGCCTGTTTTACCAGGAAACCAGTGGCCTAAAACTGAAATATACTGGTAACCCGCAACTAATTTTCCCAGGGAGTCGGATACAGAAAAACTACAATATCCTGTGAGCAGAGAATTAGCCCAAGGAAGTCCCCAATGGTATCCCCGGTTATTACTAAATTTTCGTCAAAATGTTCCCCCCCACTTTCCCTCCCCCTTTTCTTTTAGCTGTCTCCCATACAATCCCTCCAACACCCAATAGGGGTGGAGCCGGCCCAAGAAGTGACCCACCGAACACCTGCCTACAAAGGTAATTTGTACAACAGACAGGCATTCCGGCGGGTCACCTCCAGGATGACCCAGGGGGGCAAATTTACCATCCTGGACACCCAGCAGGCCACAGGCCACACTCCCCATGGGGTGTTGGGATTTCGGCCTCCGGGGGGCTTCAAGTACGGGGAATCCGTCTCCAGGAGTAGTCGATCCATGCCCATCTCCCGGAGAACAGTATCATTGTCGCCATCACCCTCGCGAAGAGGTAAAGCGCTCATCCCGAACATGACGTTCGGGAAGCGCTTCACTCACGCTCGGAGGATGGCGACGTTCCCACTAAAGGAGTGAACATGAATCGGCCATCCTGGAGGCAAAGTAGCCCCCAGGAGGTCCAGCAGTCTAGCATGGGCAGAAGACTGACCAGGCTTCTTCTCCCTGCAGTGAATAACTACAGGGAGATTCCGCTCCACGGCCAACGGCAGGACTTTTTTCAGGAAATCCTCCTGCCGCCGGCGCTCTATGTCAGTCTCATGCCCATGCCAGTCGAGACCCACCTCCCCCAGGCCACGGCATCGAGGCTCATCCAGTTTCGCAACTAGGGCGGTCATGGATGACCCCGAAACTGGAAGACTGGCCTGATGGGGGTGGATCCCGTAGGTGGTCTGTATTCTCGGGTCTTCCAGAAGACGTCGGAGGGCACCAGGCTCCGACCTGTTCGGGAAGACGAGATTACAGATCACCGAAGTGATCTCCAGCCGCTCAGCATACTCCACATCGACCAACTCCCGAAGTTCCTCAAGACTGGTGAAGATCCCAAGGTCCTTCAGGAGCAGGTCGAGGTGGGCATGAGCATCCACCGCCCTCGGTGTGGGGCATACGCCCAGAGCACCGGTCAACCGCTGTGGATCGACCAGCCGCTCCCTCTGAGCAGCCGACAGGAACGCCAGGACGCGTCCCAGCACCTGCCAACTGATCAGAGCCGCCACCGAGGACGGAGGGGAGACACTCAAGGAATGGGTAATGACCCCACGAGAAGCATCGAAGGCCACCATTAGGGCCATACAGTTTCCCGTGGGGTCAACCTCCAGCTCCTGTGGAAATAGCCTGTTGGCCACCACGTAATCCAGCAGGGCCTGATACGTGTTGACCCGCAGTATTTCCATCAGGGACTGAAGGAACCCGTGAAGGAGAGGCACCCACCGCCACCAGTGGTCATCGGTGAATGCCCACTCCTCCACAGATTCATGCTCGTCCGCTCCGTGCCGTAAATTATAGCCCAGAGAGGACGAGCGATAGCCACACTCCCAGCAAAATCTCTCCGGCGACATCCAGGCTGGAAAGTGTATCCAGCCCAGATGTCGTCGAAGCTTTTGGCCGAGAGGCAGCTGGCAAATAGGACAAGCTTTCCTGCGACAGTCGGCGTTGATTTGAGCAATCCACCGACCGTCACAGGGAAGAGGTCCTAGCTGTGGTCCCAGGGGACGGCCTCCAGTGGTACCCTCCCCTGGGACCCCCACAGATGCTTCAGTGGGTCCCTCCAGAGGAGCCGGAGCAGGCACTACCGGCTGTGACCCCAATGGATGGCCGCCAATGGTACCATCCACAGGGACCACACCAACTGGCCCACCCAACCCCACCAGAGGAACCCGATCAACTACAGGAGCTACTGGCTCCAGGGGACGGCTGCAACCACCATCCCCCGGAACCACCTCCGCAGACCTACTGGGCTGTTCCACTTCGGGAACTGGAGGGGGCACCAAATCCTCCATATCCCGAAATGGAACACCCTCTCCCATAACCCTACCTTCTACACCAAAACATTGATCAAAATCCGCCCCCGTAACACTAGCCCAACCTACTGCACCCTCTACCCCACCCTGCGCTTGATCCTCGAAATCAACCACTACCCATTCCTCCATTTCCCTAACAACTACCCCCGCACTCCCCCTATCCTGTCCATTATCTTTCCCCTGATCCATTTTGTGATTTTAGAATTTTGTGATGGTGCACCTAAATACTCTTGGGAAGTGTCTACAACAAAAGAAACACTTATTCTAAACAACATCTAGGAGTTACATCAATCCATCACATTATTCCACGCTACAACATGAGCATGCCACGTTACAACATAAGCATGCAAGGGCACGAACACGAGCATGCAGGGGTACAAACTTGAGCATGCAAGGATACAAACTTGAGCATGCAAGGGCACAAACATGCTACACATCAACTGTACTACCTAGACCACAATCCAAAAATGAACCCAAAAAACATATATACAAAATGTTGAGCGCCATGGACAAGCTCCCCAGTGAACAATGGCGAAACACAGCATGCCACCCAAGGCCAGTTGTCTCACGCGAACGCGCGACACATCAAATCTACTTTAACTCTCCACACCCAAAAACTGAGGGGGACGACTTTTTCGTCCAGCACGAGTGACCCGCGGCGGTCCAATTACTTCGTTCAAGTCTGAATTCAATTCTGAAACTTGCTTCTTTCCCCCACGATGGGACCTCTTCCGCTTCGGTTTCCCAAACAACATCCCCAAGTCTAAATCCGGAACATCAGACGTGAACAAGGGTGGAGCAGAGTTCTGATTAACTTGATCCCCCTCCTCCCCTACAATATTCTTTCCCAAATCGGTTGTCCCAAGTATAGTGTGACGTCTCCGACGGACCCACAGGGGTACATCTCGGTCCCGGCACTGACGAAGAACGTCATGGTGCCAAACATGCGTACCCCGTCTGCTTTCAACTCGATACAAGCAGGGGCCCAGAACAGCCACAACAATATACGGGCCAGCAAAAATAGGTCGCAACTTTTTGCTCTGACCTACCTTAACAGCCAAGTCCCGGCGATAAACTAAATCGCCTACGCTATAGACTTTCTGCTCCAATCTCAAGTCGTAGGTACGTTTTTGGCGCAACTGACATGCCCCGACCTTATCACGGGCCTGGCGATGAACCTCCTCCAGCTGGAGTAGAAGCTGCTTCAGGTATTCCCCCCCTGAAGATTTCTGGAGGTTCACACCCGCGACACCCAACAGGATATCCACTGGCATCGTCACTTCCCTCCCTAACATCAAAAGATTGGGAGAGAAACCAGTGTCTCGGTTGGGCATTGCCCGAATGGCCATGCCGATCAATGGCAAGTGCTTATCCCAATCCGACTGACGGCTCTCAAGGTAACACCGCACCAATTGAAGAAGGAGCCTGTTACACCGTTCCACCTGCCCATTAGAGCACGGGCGATACGGTGTGGTGCGTGTCTTGGTCACCTCAAAAACCCTGCAGAATTCGGAAAACAGATTACCATCAAAATTTCGGCCCTGGTCGGTGTGTACCTGCAAGGGCACACCAAACCGAACAATGAAACCCTCTAGGAAAGCCTTAGCGATGCTTTCAGCCGATTGCTCAGGTAAGGGACAGATCTCCAGCCATTTCGTAAACTGATCGATCATCATTAAGATGCAACGATTCCCTCCCTCGGAGCACACCAGCGGTCCTAGGATATCTAGGTGAATCCGCTCCATCGGAGTCCCCGCATGGTAGGACCCCAATGCACCTCGCGGATGTACCTTAGGTTTCTTGTTCACATTACAGGTGGCGCATGTCTCGACATACAACTCCACGTCCCGCCTCAGGTTCGGCCAAAAGAATGACCGTTTGGCCAAAGCCACAGTTTTATCCTGGCCTAAATGACCCCCTGACTTGGCATCATGCACCAAGCGCAATACCTCGGAACGAAGAGCCGCCGGTACCACCAATTTCAACTTCGTAAACACACCGTAATCCCACTGGTAGTATAGGACACCCTCCTGTAACCTCAAACACGACCGGCAAAGCCATAAGTGCTTAGTTACAGGGCCACCGGAAAATAGCCGGGATGGTGTCTGACCAGTTTCCAAGTGGTCAATCACGGGTCGAAGCTGAACATCGGCCAATTGCTTCTCCCTCAACTCTTTGGGGGAGAATGCTTCCCAGACCATATCGAGGCCAGACTGAGATTGGGACGGAGGTTCTAATGGAGCATCAAAGTTCACAGAGAGGGCCCGAACTGCAGCCACGGTCTCTCCAACCGTAGCCAGTGGCACCTCAGTATCATTCGGGTTGCGCAAGCAGATCGGAACCATTGGACCCCCGCGAATTGCCATCTTGGGAACCATCACGACCGATTGATCGATTACGGGCTCCAAAACATAATCGACCAACTTTGACCCAGATTGGGCAGGGGAGTATCCCTGCATTACACCTCGGACTAACTGGGATGTTAAGGGAGGAATGGTTACTGTTTCAGCAAGGGTGACCCGGTTTACAGACAGCGGTTCACCATCTCCCTGTTGCTTCAGGGTTGCCAAAACTTTCATGTCTCCTATCACGAGGACGTTCTTATTGAAGTCTACAATGCAACCATTAGCAGACAGGAAATCAAAGCCCAACAAGAGCTCGTCCACTAATGGTGCCACCACTACATCCCAAGTACTGTGGAAGTCCAAAACAGACAAGGGGACCTTTTGTACTAGCATCCCCATGCTGGATGTTCCCTGAAATGCTCCAGTTAACCTTATTGGGGTGGTGGACAGCCCCTTTAACTTCAATCTGGCAAATAGCCAGAGATATACAGCAATCTGCGTCTTCAGGAAATATAATACCATCCAAAATCAGTAAAGTATGTCAAGATATAGCGTATTTTCGGTTGTATCGTCCAGTGAACATAATCGAAACATCTCAAGATCGGCTTTTCTTGAAACTCAACTACTTAGATAAAGGACTGGACATCATTAATTTACCTCGAATCCTGAATGATCCAGAGGTACGCAACGCTGTACCAAACTATTTAAGTTCACAGAACCTCCTTGCATTTCATATAAGTATACTAAATCTATAGCCACCAAAATATTCAATTACTCCAATGCTGTCAAGGAGTTTGACTGGAACTTATACACGTCAGGAGGCTATAGTTGTGATTGTGAATTGTCGAACTTTATCTATACACCATGCAAACATATTGTGACTGGTGACCTTGATGTGGTGAGTGATAAGGATCTGAAATTACTCCTGATGAAAGGACCTAAATATAGAGAGCCAAGAAGAATAAATCTGAAGGCGGACCAGAAGATAGTCCTGACTGCATTAGAACAGTACGTTATTGATTGGTCTAAGCGAGAAAAAGTTGAACCTACAGTACTCGCTGATTGGCTGGACCTCACCAAGAGCAAGGTCGTTGAAACAATCCGCCATATTGACAGAAGCACTCTTCCCCAAACAAAACAAGTACTGAGAAACCTCAATTCGCAAGAAGTTCTAGCAAATCTCCAGAGTAAATTCGTCATAGTCCCAGCAGACAAAGCTCCGAATAATATAATATTCATATGTAAATATTACTATTACCAGGTGCTGGTTAAAGAATTGAGTGTAGACATATCTTCATCAAATACATCTACTTACTCCCAAACTGCATTTACTCTGGAAGATTTATTTAACAATCACAAAAAGTTTCTCAGGGAAAGAGGTATTTGTCTTCCAACCAATCATAGCGACATACCAAAAATATACTGGACTCCCAAAATGCATAAATCACCATACAAAGCTAGATTCATAGCTGGTTCTAGAAGCTGCACCACCAAGCTTCTTTCAACCCTATTGACGAGGGCCCTTCAGGAGGTAAAAGCATTTTGGGAAAGGTATTGCGCCACTATTTTCAAGAACTCGGGCGTTGAATGTATGTGGATATTGAAAAACTCAAAATGTCTTACGGAAGAACTTGATGCTAAAGGTCACATACCGTACAGACATGTATCCACATGGGATTTCTCGACTCTCTATACTACAATCCCTCATCAGGACCTTATTGACCGTCTAAGTTCATTAATAGTATCTGTGTTCAAGAAAACTGATCGCATATATATTAATGTCGGAAGCCATAAAGCATTCTTAGCTGTACTACATACAAGAGATATCATTCATGGGATGTTTCTTCGTTTATAGAGTTGCTTAATTTCTCATTAAAAGTATCTCTGTGAAATTTGGCAACACAATATATCAGCAGCATATAGGTATTCCAATGGGTACTAATTGTGCACCCCTGTTGGCTGACCTGTATCTGTTCTCTTGTGAATATGACTATATGCTGGCGCTTTCAAAAACCGATCCACTCAAAGCCCGTTCCTTCTCATTCACCAAACGCTATATAGACGATCTTCTCGCTGTGGATAATCGCTATATAAATGACGCAGTGAAGGATATATATCCACCTTCACTGGATTGAAGGAAACTACAGATAGCCCTACAGGCACATCTTATTTAGATCTCTATCTCTATAAAAATGAAGCGGGCATTCTCTCTCGTCGACTTTATGAAAAAGAGATGATTACAATTTCGACATCGTAAACTATCCCTTTCTGGATAGTAATATTCCAGTGGGACCTGCATATGGCGTATACATATCTCGCTTAGTAGCATTTGCTAGATCCTGTGTTAGATGTGATGATTTTAATCAGCGTCACAAAACATTGTTGCAGAAACTTATAAAACAGGGCTATTCCATCAAGCGCCTCCACTCAAAGTTTCTCAAATTTGGCGATACATATCGCATGCTGATAGCAAAATACGAACGTAGCGTGCAAGATCTATGGCGCTACGTTCGTATTTTGTGTAATGTGTAACAATGCGTAACATGTGTCTAATTCCGCTTAACCCGGGGCTAGGGGCCGTATGAGCCCATGTACTTCAAGATCCTCATGGTACTCATATGAACAGTCACAATCAAAGCGTGACTGAGGTACATCATTTTTAGATGACGACTCTATAACGAATATTATGGATTAAGAATACTGATCAGCGATACGGATTGATATTTTGGAACATCATGATGTCTTGCCGGCATCATTGAAAATTGTTGACCGCTTCTCTCTTGCAGGAAACAAGCCTATGTTTATGTATACTTTTGTCTTTTGAATTTGGTGCTAATACTGTTATATGGAAATGGAATAGGTCTTTGGATTATGGACGCGGATATTCTCTAATGGACGACGGCTGGATTATGAATGACGGACTAGACGCTTGTAATTGACTCATGACGGTTACCTGAGCAGCGGTGTCAACAACGGCGGTCACAGGAACTGCTCCGACCTTCGCCGGCACCGTCATTGTCCAACCAGGTGAACGTGAAATAATCACATCCCTAATGGCTACTGGCGAAGACTCCGTGACCTCAATAGAGGCCACAGGTGATGCACTAGTTCCGGTTGCTGGTTCAACCCCCTTCTGGTCACTCAACTGAGAATCCTGGGCTGGGGGTGGACCTTGCCTACCAGCCCCTATTCGTTTCCCGAGTGTTTCTTTGGGCAATTCCGGCTTATGTGACCCAATTCATCGCAGACATAACAGCGAATCGGTGACCGGGAGAGATTAGAGGTTTGTGGACAGTGAAAACTTTTGTGTCCCTCCTCTCCACATTTATAACAGCGAATAACATTGGCAGACCAGCCGCGTGGGGCTGAACCCCGGGAAGAGGGTGCGGCCTTCTCTGGTACCGCACTCTGCTTCCCTCGACAGGCCTCTGCAAGCAATGCTTTTAGGGTCTTCTGCTGCTCCTCCGAAAAACCTCCCGAGCCTCCAGAATCAGACTTGGCAGTCCAGGGACAAACAGCTTCATCAGCCTCGGTTGTCACCAATCTCACACCCTTGACGCTCATGGCACGATGATTGTGCAAGGAGGAATTAACATAGGCCAATGCCTCCTGTACAGTTTTCGGATCTTTTTCCATCGCGAAAACCACAGCTTGACGTTCACGGCAACCTCTCAAAAAATGTTCAACGGCCACAGTATCGACTACTTCATCAGCAGCCCCTGGATAGCCTTCCCTAGCCAACTGCATACAACGGTCAGCAAAATCCCCTAATGTGTCGTCAGCCCCCCGCTCCTCCACTTGCAAACGTCGTCTGACCGCATGTGCAGGCTCTTGCCTACCATAGCGCTTTTCCAGAGCTTCGATCAACTTGTCAAATGAATTTCTAACCGCCTCTGGTAGGACGCGATAGAACTCCATAGCTTTCCCATGCATACACTCGCGGAGACGCCTAAGGGACTTGGCCTTGTCCCAACCGCGACTGTCGATCTCCAATTCAAATTTGATTTTAAATGGGATCCAAGTAACCGCTACACCACCAAAAACCAAGGTCTTTGGCAGTGGACGACTGCGACTGCGATGGCGTGATCTCCCCTCACTGGTGGGAGATCTCGAACGCCTTGACGTTTGGGAGTCCGATAAGCGACTGCACTCAACGGCCCCACTATCGTCACTATCGGACGAAGAATCCCGACCTGTTGCACCTTGTACCTGACCCTTAACATGTCGGTCTCGCAGAGGCGCTGGCAAAACTATCTCCGCCTCAGTGTGGTGCGGAGTTCGAGCAACCAACTCCCTGCGTCGCGAAACGTTCGAGGTTGGAGTACCAACGCGATCACCCTCACCTCTACTAACTTGAGAGACTGGAGTATGATAAGTAGAGGAGTCAGTCTGAGCCTCTCTTCCGGGGCCCACAGGGGGAACTCCACTACCATAGATTCCCCTAGGGGGAATCACCCGCTCAATGTTATGCATCCAAGGGGGCTGGCGATCCTCCCCAGAATTAACACCAGGCAACCCAATATATGAACCACCTGGTGTCCTTTCATTCAGTTCACCAGGTTGTAATTCACTGGATAATAAATTCCGCGAAATTGGTGGTGGATTACCTCCAGTTACGTTGACGCTCTCTGGTGTCTGCAACTGGCTGACCCGAGGTTGTTGACTTTCAAGTTCAATAAGGTCAGACCCAACAGGAATAGATACATCCCCATTAACAGGCAATGCTGGAGTTTGTTGCCCCCTAGCGATGTCACTAGGCTGCGTTACATTCATATCCCCCACCGCCCTAACCATTGGAGTAGATGTCTGGCCGCGCATCATGGTCACCAGCATTCCAACCTGATCCCCCACGTTGGTTACCCCCGTCCCTACTACCCCTAATCTATCATCCATCCCCCTCACTCGAGTATGCATCTCACCCACTTGAGATGTCAATCCAGTCAATTGGGTACCATGCTCAGTTAACTGAACCCCATGTGTACCTATTTCCTCCCTAATCAAGTCTACTGCTTCCTCAACCTGACCAACACGATTTCCATAGTGATCCAAATTTTGTTCCACTCTTGTATTTAGCGAGTTAAACTGCTCTCTAACATCCCTAACTAAATTGTCCATTTCAGACCTAATTTCCCGAATCTGAAGTTCAACTGCCAAATTATTTCGCTGCTCCTGAGTATCCATCAGGGCCGAGACATACTCTGGACCCTCTATATTTACCCCTGAAATAACTGAAGCCCGTAATATGGCTACAATATGTGAAGCAGAGAAACGCGTTGCGCGCATGAAATCTCTAAAGTTAATAGGCTGGCCCCCAGACCGACATTTCACAATTGCTTCGGCTTTTACTTTACCAATACCCTCTATGGTCTGTATCTCATCAACCGTAGCAGTTGACACGTCAATTGTGTAATCCGACATATTCGAAAATGAATATGAATCACACGCAGCGTCAAGATAAAGCAGCGGCGCGTGAAAAGGAGCAGTGAACTACACTCACTGATCCAAACAACTCACTTACCACGCAACTTACCAAAACAAAATCTGGTCTGGTGAACTGCTGAAATACTCACCAAAGATGATCACATGGGGTGCATATCCATCACGGCTTATTTAACAAGTTAACTACACAAGACTAGCTAATGTATCAAACAAAAGCCACCCAGCTATAACGAAAACCGTATGATGAATTTTGGCAAAGTCCAAAATAGAACTACAGAAAATTTATGATAATAATAAATCACAAATTCTATGCAAAATAATCAAGAATACACCCCACCCTCATTCACAGTAAGCACTAGCCAATCCCTTATGCAATAGCTACAAGGTAATAGTTTAGCGAACTACCATGAATTTTGATGAAGTCCAAAAACTAGGTCAAATAATATACAAAATAACTGCAGTCACTAGCAGCCCAGTTAAAGCGTAATAGCTCAATAGTACGGGTGTTGAATACTAAACAATCATCAAATGGTGCCAATCAATACCAAATGAGACCTAATTATCAATGATCAAAGTCTATTTCCTAAAATAAATAGGATCAAAATTCACCAAGTTGGCATTCTGCAATTAACTCAGTTATGGTCGACTATTTAATAGATGCTCTTCAAATGTTCCCAAAATCAACTAGTGTTGCCCAACAATACCCGACTACACTCTAATCGGGTGCAGTGTTGATGCCACACCAACACCACACGAAATTCAATCCAATCCAATTAAACGGAAAATTTACATCCTATAATGGGTGCAGTAGGTATTTATATGGTTCCGATTGTAACCATACGACATACGAGCAGGGGACAATATCCTCTGCTCATATATTCAGAAGAACTTTCCAAACCTAACCTATCCCTACTTACTATCCCTACACCTAGTCCCCAATGACTAAACGCAAACGACAACACAAAAAAAAAAAAATTAGGAAATAACTTGGTTTTTATTGAATTATCAGGACAACGAATATGGACAAGGGAACACAAAACACTGACAACTGGGCGATATACACGAACGGTATAGACACAGACAAGACACATGGACATGGGTCATGCAGACAAAGACAATACACATGGACAATTCATTCAACAAAATAATGTAAGATACTCAATGAATCAATATAGAAAAAAAAAAAAAAAATATATATATATATAAGTCAAAAATGACCCCTGCAGCCTTCAACAATTGCACCGATAAACTAACTTAATATATAAGCCAAATATCTCCACTTCCCTACCCCTATCTCCCTATCAATTCTATCAACCAAAGTAATAAATGGAAGAAAAAGAATTTCACAAAATCTAACTAAGCTATGGTGCAATGTTAAAGTAATCCAACAAGCAGGCCGTGTCCCGCAGCGGTAAATCGATACCCAAGTCGAAATCACAACGTAAGGGAGACAACTCCGTCACTCCCGTAAGTTGACAAAAATTATACCCTATCGTTCACTACGCGACAAAAGAAGCTCAAAATGAACAAAACTTGTTAAAGTCACCTCATTGAACTAATTATGTGCGCGAATAAACCCCACAGGGAAGAATTTGCCAACGTTAGACTAACGGAGGTCCAAAATGTTATAACACGTCGACAATTTTGTGACGAAAATTGAACAATGAAAACCGTCCGATAATATTTTATCGACGACGGTATAATTTAATAGAATATCCAATAAACCCTTTATTCAATTTCGTGAAATCAACGAAACAGTCAACCAAAGAAGCAACCAAAGTTCCACGATACAATTCGACACGTCGATAGACGCGAGGAAAATCCCGTGAAAAAAATGGCTGCCGACCGAGTCGCAAACTTCACGAAAC
>JAVTVY010010573.1:0-42738 GCA_036873755.1 Hanleya hanleyi | reverse complement strand
AATGCTTCTACTGATCTTCGGTCTCTCGCGATTTCATAAAACCCCAGTATCCATGCCAATAACTATTTGATAGCAGTTGTTCTTCAATCAAGAGCAGACGACAGCGCTGTCATATTAAAGCGATTCAATCAATTATTGGAGGCATAACAGGGTCTTTCTGTTTGTCTGGTGATCCATGGAAAGCGATCTCCTCATGTCGATGATCAATTATAATTCCGGAAACAATCTATCCATTCCGCATGACGATTAATTAATAAGATCCCCACAAGAGAGTCTATGGTCAAGTTTTGGTGAGATGTGATAGGATTTGTCTCAACGAAACGCCATCTCCAACACATGATATCGACACCATTGACGTCACAGCATTGGAATCGCCTCCGGGTGGAGATTGGCTAAACCACTTCACACCTTGGTATAGAATCTCATATCTGGTCCTTCAATTCCTCGTCTATCTTTCACAGCAGCAATATCGCCCAGAGTTTAAGGCGGCATCCATTATGTGAATTGTTATGTATATTACCCGCACTGTTCCATATGCCACAAATGGTCGTAAATGAGGCTGCAGCAGTTCCATTAGCCCTACCAGGCATGGACGGTTTGGGGCCTGTTCCAGTCGGTGGTGGTGGTGGGGAATCGATACCCCTTGGGTTACATGATGGAACTTTCATACTGTATATGTCGATAAAGTTCTAAGAGAAAATGTAAAAAAAATTCAAGATGACCGCCATGAAGCCATTTTTCGCGTATTTTTTGACCGATTTTCTTTTTCAATATTTTCTCCAAAAAACTAATTAATATGATAAAGAACAATTAGGTTTGGTAAAATAAACCACTTTCATGCCCTTTTAGGTGAGAAATGTTCGAAGAAAAAAAAGACAGAAAAGACCGAAAACTCGACTTTCTGAGGACGTCTCTTGGCCGCCATTTTGAATTTAGGATTATGCGAATATATTTAAAATGACCTCAATAAAATTTGCGGAAAATCAGTAAGTGTCAACTCTCTCACTTTCTTCGTTCCGGAGCTGCCGTGAAAAGTCTGTAAAGGGCGGGGGGCCATAATGGCCCCTCAGATCAGATTAGGGTTAATCATTGAACTGAAAAAATGAAGCATGCATTAGACATCCGAGGAGCGTAAACCCGGAAGCCAAATATTTTCTCCTATATGCGCAATCTGCTCTGATATCACTATCTACTTAAAATAGTAACATCCATTGTACGTGTGAAAGCTGGCAACATTTCTCAGTTATGTTTGGAGGACCTCTCAGTCCAGTGGTTGATCAACCAAAATTTAATTTTAATATCACTCTCAAAACGCAAATATTAGATTTAACATTCAGAGGGATGGAGGAGGGAAAGTGTTGTATTCACCATTTTTTAGTGTTAAATGTAACATTTTAAGCTGTAGCATCCAACACTTAAAAGTGGTGAAACAACACTTTCTAAATGCTTTCCCTCCTCCAACCCTCTAAATGTTAAATATAGCATTTGCGTTTTAAGAGTATACCGTATATCGTACGTTATCCATCTTCGCGTCTTCGTATGCCCAAGTCGAACACTACACGGTTTGGTGATGTCATAGCTCTGTTAATTTTCCGTGGTCCATATTAGGAGAAGCGCAACTATATGACCTCTTTAAAATTCAAATTTGATTGGCTATTCGAAGGAAGTGAACATTTCCCATTTGAAAATCAATACAACCTCCACTTCCCATATTTGGAAATCACACAGACATCAAAGAAAATCCTTGCTGCACGGCGTTGACAAGCTCATATCTTGATTGGCTATACGACATCACGTAAGTTTACGGTTTGAATAATTTACCACATTCATTAGACGTTATCCAGTAAATCATAATTCTTTCTAATGGTATAACATCAATGTAAACTCATTTTTGATAAAACATATATTTCTACGAAAGCCGAGAGGGGACTGAGTCAGAAGTCGGAAGTCCCGTCTCGGCTTTCGTATATTTCGTATGAAGAAATTGTATTTATCATTTGCTGATCAAACTAGAGTTTATATGTTTTCAACATTGGGCAGAATTTTTGTCTTTCTCGAAATTTGTTATTCTTATTAGGGAAGACGAACACGGAGGAGGCCTCCTATCTACAATGACAAACATATACGCTGTAAAGCGTACATTTATATCCAAGAGATAATTATTTCTAATAACATCGTGGATATGTTATTACGTTAGTAATGTTAAAAGCCGACATAAAACGGTTCTTATCAAAGTCTATCTTGCAACTATAACAGTTTGCATAATAGGCGAATTACTTTATTCTAAGTCCTATAATCTTCATTAGCATAAATTGTGTCATTTATAGTCTTAAGCCATCGATGTTCTTTAAAGACCACCCGAAGCAGGAATTAGGTAAAAGTTCTACCAATTTTTTTACTGCCTAATATCCTCCCACCAGATTAAGATCACCGATATTTTATGGCGCGAGGTGGCCAAAGTAGTTATGTAAACTCCACAGAGGCTAGTACCTGCGTGGGAGGAAGTTATCTATCGCGGAAGCTACGACATTATTTGTTGTCCAGTTTAATTAGCCTTATACTTTGGAGCTTGTGAAAAATCGAAGATTGGTTCGACATAAGTTGTCTTGTTTGCAGTGTGTATAACAAGCTCAGATCTACTAATTGTCTACTATTTCTTCGTAACAATCATTAGGGTGACGTCAGAAGTTATCACTGACAAAAGTTAACTTAAGGTCATAACAAACGATGGGTTTGTCGACTCATGGCCGACCAAATTACCGAGTATTGAACTGTACACATATTTTATCACCTTATATGACCTTAATGATATTTGTCCGCGACAATTTCAATACATTATGACATCACCCTATGCAGCTGAGTCCCGGCAACTATTAAAACATCTGTTGTTGTTGTTGTGGAGTTTTATAGGGAGAAAAAAATAAAGTTATTTACAGCGTAATATATTATGAATATAGGATAATCTTTACAGCGTAATATATTATAAATATCACGGAGATATGGTAGTCTTCTTAGTGTAATATGGTATAAAAATCACGCAGATATGATAGTCATTTTGTAGATTTGTTTATGCACCCTGCAAAAACGAAATTCATGCTCTAAAGTAGACAACTAATTAAAGAGGAAGGCTTGTACAATAGAACCAGAGGATCAACCGGAAATGCTAGTTCTGTCAGTTTATTGGTTAAATGGGCCATAATTGACAAACAGGAAGTGGCGATCACAGTCTCTCATTGGACAGTTTGTATTGTGCAAGTCCCCCTTTAAAAGAACTTCAGACAGTAAAAAGCTGCGATTTAGAATTACTCCAAAATGTGTGATATTACCTCGGCATACTATTCTGTTTGTCAATAACTTTTAGTGCTATTATTTCTCTTACGGCATTTAGAAATAAGCAAATATAACGCAAGGCTGCTCTTTGGATAATTTCAAAGGTAGTGAAGAGCAGATTAGTTTCGAGAAGTTGGAAGTATCTCGAACGAAACGTCAGCTCCACAGCAATAAAAAAGTTGTTCTCCCTAGAATAGCCTTGTGTTCAACGTTACTGGATAAACGAACGGAATTAGCGTTTATCTATTTTTCAGAATATTTATGTCCCGATGAAAATTAAAATGCATAAACCGATTAAAAATCTCTACGCCAAAGAAACTTAACCTTGCTCTGCGTTCAGATGTCACACAAACCAGAAAAAAAACTTAGTTTTTGACAAAGATCTTGTCGCGCTCCACAATACGTTAAAACCACCTTCTAATCCGTTGTCGACCAAATTAAGGGTCCTGTATCATCCTGTGAAAAACATCCTGATGACGCTGGCGTTAAAAGCCCTGAAGATATTATTATTCCACAATAACAATTAAGTTTCAGTTCTGAATATTTTAGTAGACCAGCCACCCAACCCAAAGATGGCTAGAAAACGTTTTGATGGCATCGCGTGTTAAAAGCTGCCATCCAGGCTTAATCAACTCTACATGGTGTGCAGATTACGATGTGACCGGATGACATTCTCACTTTTGACCGTTAAGGTCACATTAGAGGTCAAATAAGGATAAAGCATCTATTTTTTGCAATATCGTCGTAAAGGAAGAGTGATTGTGACTGATTTATTTTAACTTGCTTCATTTTTGTTCTGGTCTTACTTACTGGTGATTTGCATATTCACAGATGCAATGGATTATAGGAAATTTTAACGCTACCACACCTTTGGACGGGGGGGGGGGGGGGGCGTGGGGGGCACTGTGGCGCCCTTCCAAAACTTTCTGCCCTATTTTCGGATCGGCAAAAAATTGACAGCTGACATTCTATGGCTTTGTAGTTTATCATACTGGGATCATATTGAGCCTATTTGCATAGCTACGAGCAGAAAATCATGAGTCAATTCAAAATGGCGGCCATGTGGCGTATCAGAAAAAAATGTTGTTTCGTCATTTTTGGTTCAAATTACTACTTTTCTGCGAGGAAAAGGGGACAAAAACTATTTCATTTTACATTAGATGATTATTTACTAAGTTATCATGCAGTTTTTGTGAAGAAAACACATAAATAAAAAAATCGAAAATCGTTATATAATAAAACTGACTAAAAGTAAGCCGTACCCACAATTCCTAGTACAAGCTTCAGACTCTACAACAAATGCCCAGGCGTTACCAAATCATAATAGAATGTTCGGTGTACCATCATATGGGAAAAATAAACAGTACGTTTATTTAGTTCTGTTTTGGATTATCCAAATACCAATTGTTGTTTCGTGTATTTTTTGGCTGTACGTACGTATTTAGCCAGCGTAGTACACTCATCAGGAGACTCACGTAGTGTTGATTTATTAGTATAAATCAGTCAAAAGAACTAGATGTGCGCTAGACTTTCGATTTTCCAAGGATTTCTCCCAAGTTTAGTTTAGGGAGAAAGTATACTGTTGGAATTTTCCTATTAATGTGTAATAGGTATCTGAAACAACTAGGGCTGAGCGCCGCACTGATATTCAGTCTGTGTACGATATTACGTACAGGTTCCACAGTTGAATCGATATCGACATTGTCGATTTCGACATAGTGTATGCCGTCGTATAGTTGTCTATATACGTTTCATTTATGTAGTTCTCTATATTGAGAAGGACGGTGTATTATTTTTATCGGCCCGTGACACCACAATATCATCGTGGCTTTTCAGTTTATCCAGAGCTTGTCTCTCAAGTGAGAGATTAGCCATTGGTCTCCAACTCTTCTGTAACTTTGACAGCATGAGTTTGGTAGCGAACAGATAGTCTTCTGTATCTATATCCGCTAGAGGTGGAATGAATTCCGATTTCTTCCTAAACAAGTCGTGTTTAGATAAGATGTAGGCCTCATCGAGGAATAGTGTGTTTAGCCTGGCGCTTCTCTCCAGAGAGCTCAAGTCCTTCACCAGTGTATTACTGGTTATGACCAAGGAGGGAACATAATTCAGTCCCTTTGATAGCGATAATATATCACCATCAGTGAGCCTGACATTAGACAAATTTCTAATGTATTGTTTCGCATTCTCAATGCTTTGGCTTCTTAAGTTCTATTTTTTGTCTGCCAAGTGTTTATTAACACGTTTTAAGCAGCGTTTGGCTTTCGCCTTGGATGAAAATCTGCGTTTCGGCATTATAGCACGATACAGTTTTCAGGTTACCGGTCAACTTCGGACACGTGTAGCCTCCAGTCTGAGTCTGTACACCCAGTACCATCGGCATGGTAATGCTTCCGGTACCACGCAATGGCAAATTCACGCTGGGACAAAAACGCGTGTGATTTCTTAAGTGTTGAATCCACGAGAAATAAAATGGCTTTAAGTGGTAATTTCAGTATTCGTTTCAGTGACTGAATCATATTAATGGTCAAACACAATATCTAATGATTTGCGATAACCCTTACCTCGCCAGCATTGTAACATAATGCGGCATTAGAGATGTCAATTCCGGATTACGAATTGTGACATTGAAGACTGCACACGGACAAATGTCTCTTGGGCAAAGTTATTGCTTTAGAATAATTTTAAGTCACAGAACGGGATAGTCTTCACCCCCCCCCCCCCCCCTTCCCCCACCCCACCACACACATACCAAAGATTTCAAAATTAAAGATTTCATTATTAAAATTGGGAAAATATATCTGTGTGTCCTTTCCTCTATTTTCTTTTGTCCAAATATAGATGCTAAATAGATGTCCGATGTCCATTTAGAGAGTTTATATATTGTAATCTTGAATATGCGAGTAGAATTCGTTCAGCTGTCAGAAACACGATGGAACGTGTGTGTAACTTTCTTAAATTTGAATCTGAATTCCATGCAGTATATCAGGTCAGATGGGGAAACATTTTCGACAGGTTTCTATTGAACCAGGCCTGTCAGGTTCAATCTTAAATGAATGGTGTCGTCCGTGAACAAATAACAAACTATCGAAATCCTAAGAGAATTGATTTAATTAGTGAGGATAATTTCCGTATATGGCATGGTCAGACAGATCAGGCCGTCGTTGTCTATGAAAAATTTCCGCCTCAGTAATGGCAATCCAACAAAGTCCAGGCATGTGATACATCATTTTTCGCCTATTGGGATATTGGTGATAGATGACCACTCAGGCTTTACAAAAAAAAAATATATATATATATTCTCAGCGGCTGTAACGACCGCTAGATGGCGTGATCCGCTTCTTACCAAAGTGATTCGCAACTGCCCGCGCTGGTGCACTGAGACGGACATGATTTTCTCATTGATTTACAAGTTCGATTAGAGAATTTTATACATGCAATTACCGACGACAGATTTTCGTAGAAAATAATGCCAAGAATCACTCTCAACTCTTAACAACACGAGCGCCAGCAGTCTAGATGTAAAAGGCGATTCGGAACTCCCCTATTAACTGTATGCTTAAACATGCCTCGTTTCCTCTGCTTGACCACTTTCTCCTCTGACAAACACGCAGTGGGGAATATGTATTTCACAAACACGTCTATTTTTTGTTTGTCTTGCAAATATTGGGGGGGGGGGGGGCATGCCCCCCTTGTCTACGGCCATGAGTTAAGAGCAACTTACCCGAACTCCAAGAACTCGTCTTAAATTTGAAGTTCAATTGTCGTCAAACGTCTAGTACGATCGTGGAAATGCCGGATAATTCGAAGAGTGCAGAAAAACTAATATTCTTCAATCAATTTTTAGAAAGAATAGAGAGAACATAATTCTCACAGTAAAATGACTTCAATTCCATCATAATTTCTTTTCTTTTTTTCTTCTTTTTGAGAGCTATAGGACTATCTCTCTCTGCTAAATTGAAAGCTAAAAGATCTACTACAATCTGTCGGGACGTGACAGGTTGAGTACCGGTATACAGTGTTGGACAGCAGTAAATAAAAGGATATTTTCAACGCCCTGGTCAATGTAGTAACATAGGGAGGTATACTGTAAGGATATCTGAAAAATGAAAACACACAAACACATAAAAGCACACATAAAAGCCAAACACACATCCACGCGTGTACGGATGTGGGGGTTGCGCATATCTTTTGGAAGCGAAAATATAATGTGCACAGTACAACACAGCGAGTTACAGACTTTCCGAGAGATAATTTCATAACAGGTATCATTCCAAGCATGGACTAATATTTAACACCGTTTAAAAGCTATACGATAATGCAGGATAAGCATTATTAATTTACGCCGACATTTTCTTCGTCGATAGTGGCAGAGCTGATTCGTGAAATGGCGGCCTCACCATACGACCCACATCGCAATAGCTGCTCCTTAAGCATGCGCAGCTCGATTTTGTCCTGAAATACCGGAAGGCGACGTCGTGGGCGACGTCGTGGGCGACGTCGCGTTTAAACAGAGCGACGTCGCGTCGCGTTCTATCTCTTAACATTATAAGAACGCGACGGGAAGGGCGACGGGATGGGCGACGTCGCGAGCGACGTCGTGCACGACGTCGTGGGCGACGTCGCCCATCGCGTCGTGTTGATTAAAGCGACGCGCGACGCAAAAATGACCGAAATGGCCGAAATGGAACACCATACAAATCAGTTCGGATATCTTGTTCCTGAAAATTTACTGAGTGCAGTTGACAGGGATTGCTTCACATCGATAATGAAAATTGGTCACTTGAAGAACATGTAATAATGTACGGCCTCAAAGTATTGGCGGCAGCCTGAATATAGCCATTAACATGGAATACGAAAATATTGTTAATCATCGTGGCTCCGAATATATAGGCGTTTTCCAAATCGAACAGATTGTTGTTCCGATGACTGGAATAGCCTCTGGGCTAAGATTCGCAGTATTACAACACATTTTTATAGAAAGTTGTCCAGTCCCTGAATTCCTCATCCATCTTTCTCAGCAAACACATATATAGAATGCACAATATTGGCTACAAATATCATCCACGTGTGAACAATGCCTGTATACAATGTATTATTCACAAGAGTCGTATCTGACATTCATTAGCCAGTTGTCTTCCACAATAATAAATTATAATCCATGATGCATGTAATTAAAATCTTTGAAAACAAGCTAGGCTAAGCTGCTGACCAGCGAGAAGCCGTCAACGGTTTTCCATGATACCGGTAAGACTATCTTGATGGTCATATCGTGAGATCCGTATTTTAATCGTATCACCAGTATTCTTTAACCCAACCAGGGCTGGGAGATTTGGGAGTCTGTCCAGTTTCGTAACCGTTGTGGTAGAAGGCTGAAACTGTTCGTACTATATATCTAGGACAAACTCTACCAGAAAACGTAAACAAAAATTCAAAATGACCTCCATTTTTCGCCCAATTTTCCCACTGATTTTTCGTTGTTTTTATTTTTCGATATTATCTCTCAAAACCTTATTAACATGATGGAGAATAATTAGTTAGGCAAACTAAATTACTTTTATGTCATTTCAAACAACAAATGGACAGAAAATACCGAAAACACGACTTTATATGATGACACTTCGTGGGCGCCATTTTGAGTCCTTCCATGATCTTTGCATATATTATTATGCAAATATTCTTAAAATCGCGCCAATAAGATGCGCGGAAAAGTCGGAAAGTTTCAGCTCTCGTGTTCTTTTTGTTCCGGACCTACGGTGAAAATGTATGGACAAGTAGGCTCCTCCCCAAGCCAAATAGGTTTAACCTCCCAACTGGCGTCACAATTCTCCCATAATATCACAATTGTAATCCAGCATACACAGTCAGAAAAATGGTGTTAATTAACATTAAAAATTGGTGTTGACTTCAACACCAAAAAACAGTGTTGAGTTACGCCCTACACCATATTGCCCCAACACCATTTATTGGTGTTAGTTAACACCGTTATTTGGTGTTAGTTAACACCGTTATTCGGTGTTGAGTCAGCATCCGCACTCGTCGGTGTTGAGCCGGTTTCAACACCATTTATTGGTGTTAGTTAACACTGTTAATTGGTGTTGAGCCAGCATCAGCACTTGTCAGTCAACACTAAAAAATGGTGTTGAGCCAGCTTCAACACCATTTATTGGTGTTAGTTAACACTGTTAATTGGTGTTGAGCTGGTGTTAGTTATCACTTAGTTAACATCTGCATATTAATAGAGCCTGCACCAATTTATGGTAGGTGGGCACGTACGGTATAGGTGTCTCATTCGATATATTAAAGTTGAATGCATCTGCATAATGTCAGAGCATGCACCAATTTATGGTAGGTGGGCATGCACCGTCTAGGTGATTTCGTTCAGTATTCATTTTATAGGTGAACAGAACCATTCAACGCCGGATAGTTCTTTTCGTTTAGTATTCACTTTATAGGTGAAGGAACTGATCAACGCAGCGCTTAGGTGTGGGAAATCAACATACGCTGTATAGGCGATGAGATTTGTTTCTTTCCTTTGTCCGACGTTATAACTGTCAGCTATGCTGGTTTTGGAATACTCTGGGCCAGCCATTTGATTGATTGAAATTGTAGTTTAAGGGCCGCTTCCCATTCGGATTTCGCGGCCCATCAACTCAATGTTTTATTTGACTTTCGCGGTACATTACTTTGTTTATTGAATATCTTTTCCAGCGCTAAGTTAATAAATAAATAAATAAATAAATAGGTAAATAATAAATAACAATGAGAGATTAGTAGGAGATATAAATAGAGGTAAATAAGAATCGCTATATGTGGAAGTTCGTAAGTCTCTTTCTGTTTTGTTTTTTTTGGGGCAGCCAGCCAGCCAGCCCGGCATTGTCTTATATAAGGATAGATGCGGGGCGCGCAGACCTCGGCGGAAGCACTAGACAGAGAATCGTAAAATCCGTCCGTCATTTGCAAATTTGTGTTTCTTTTTCCAATGAAACGTTGAAAAGCTGACAGTAAAGCGCACTGTGCGTCGCAATAAACCGGCAAAATACGTACAAGTAAGTTTACTCTATACGTATACGGCAATTATGACTGGAAAATTCCAACTTCTTGGTCTACTTGCTTGGTATTAAGTAATTTTTCAAGCCAATTCAGCTTTAAACAAACCTACGACAGCGAGCTACAGGGCGCTTACCCAGCCGTCAAAATCCTGGGTTTAACACAGCGGTAAACACCGTTATTGTCAGCATATAGCACGGATAATCTGTTTTACTTTTTTCCCCCTTCTGTTTTCATAAGGCTGTTAATTATACAGATTGAATGATTGACTTAATGATTGACTTATTGATCAGGAAATAGTAAATAACGCAGATATATACTTGTTTTAGCGTTATTGTCAGCATGTAGCCTTTTACGGATAATTTGTTTTAATATTTTTTTTTCTTCTGCTTTTATAAAGCTGTTAATTATACAGATTAACATGTGGAGATATCAATAGAACTCACGTACTGGTATGTGCTATATGCCGACAATAACGGCGTCACCCCAGAAATTTGGCAGCTGAGTTAAGCCACTGTTGTATTTATAGCTGTTTGTTACTCTTTTCTATCATTTTAATCATCTCCATTGATAAACTTGATCGACATCTGTATTTCTTTCAATACAATTTCGCCATTTTCGCTGCATTTCTGGGCTTCTAGTGTCGAGCGCCTGCATGGTTGAGTAGCTGATCTGTCTCCATTTATCAGAATATAGAACGAGCCAAATGCTCATATCATTATGTCTTGTTGGGCTAAAATCCGACGAAAGATAATGAAATTCCCATGATGGGCAGCGTATTCCTCTGTATATCTGTAAATCCAATTCGCTGGTCTACATTTCAATAGCCATATGTCCAAGCATCTAATCTCTCATTCAGAGCTGCCAAGTTGGACTGATTAAATATCTTGAGTCTATGCGAGCGCAAAGCGCGAGCGTTCGCCCTAGGCGATCTGATTGCGCGATGTCGGCCATGCTGGCGGAAGTAAGCGCCACAAATAGGCAAGACTATGAGTTCAAATTGCATTTTTCTTAAATTTTGAAATTTTGAAATTGAAGTAAATTCAAATATCAATTTGTAGTTGGCAACATTCTTATTGGCGTAAACCAAAACGGCGAGCCTGCCGGGTTTCACACAATCCTTGTTTTTTTCAATGTTGGAATTTTAACACCATTCTCTTAACACCGCTTTTGGCGTTGAACTGGTGTCGAAACACCCCCTTTTCTTAACACTGTTTTTTGGTGTTGAACTGGTCTCAACACCATTTTTCAGTGTTAGATTTTCAACACCATTCTTTCAACACCGTTTTTTGGTGTTGAACTGGTCTCGACACCATTTTTCAGTGTTGGATTGGGTCAACACCATTTTCTCAACACCGTTTTTTGGTGTTGAACTGGCCTCAACACCACATTTTGGTGTTGAATTATGTCAACACCGTTTCTCAACACCACTTATTGGTGTTGAACTGGCCTCAACACTAAAAAATGGTGTTGGGCCAACACCGTTTTTCTGGCTGTGTACCACAGGTGTTTGGCAAGTTAATTAGCTGGGGGGTATGACGATACCCCCCAGCTAATTAACTTGCCAAATACCTGTGCAGCATACAGAGAATACCTGGCTATTTTCTTAGCAATCCTTATTTGGATGATTCCTATAAGTCGTTTAGTAAATATCTTCACATTCGCTGAATTTTAAGGATACCCCCACAGCCTAGATCATAAAAAGTAGGAGCATTTCAGGATTATACCGGAAGAATTCTATGAATATCTCGCCTAGTATAATTATTCTATTTCTTGGGAACGATATGACGATTTCAGTTGACATCTTCTTTGGATTTGAACGCTAAATATTTTCTTGAGACCGTTTGAAGAAATGTCAATGCGTTCAAAAGTCGTATAATATTCACCAAATATCTTTGCAAGTGATGAGACTGTATGAACACAAGCTAGGCTAGGCTGTTGACAAGAGAGAAACAGTCAATAGTTTTCCATGATACCACAAAGACATCGTGATGGTCATATAGTGAAATCCGTATCATTTTAATCTTATCATCAGTATTCTTTAACCCAACTAGTCTGTAGATTTGGGTTCTGTTCCATGTTCGTTACCCCTTAGGGTAAAGGGTTTAAACTGTCCGTACCATATATTTGGGTCTAGCACTACCAGAAAATGTGAAAATCCAAGATGGTCGCCATGATGACGTCACAGTGACATAATCTTGTCGGAAGCCATTTTCCCGTATTTTTTAATGTTTTTTTTAGTTAGTTTTGGCAAAATAAATTAATTTTATGTCATTTTAAGCAACAAATGGACAGAAAAGACAAAAACACGACTTTCTCATGAAACCTTGTGACCATCATTTTGAATCTTTCCATGATTCTTTGCACATATGATTATGCAAATAATCTTAAAATGACGCCAATAAGATGCGCGCAAAAGTCTGAAAGTTCCAGCCCTCGTGTTCTCTTTGTTCTGGACCTACGACCGGCGAAAACTTGGTATGGAAAATTTGGCCCCCTCCCTCAGGAGAGATAGGGTTAACCACCTCCCTTCAACAAGTAACAATATGCCGATCGTACAGCAAGACTCGAGTCAAGATTCTCCTATAATATCAAAAGTTGTATAATATTCATCAAATGTCTTTGCATTTGATAGCAGCCGTAGTAGTTCACAGCAGTTACAGAAATTGTATAATCATTCCTGTATATCTCCCAGTGTTGTTTCAACATTCAGTATCTCCAGCAGTGACCGATCGATTCTCTCTTATACGAAATAATCTTTATTTATCAATCTATGTTTGCTTGGAATTGGGGTTAACTGTCCAATGTAAGAGGTCTTCCGACTGTTACCCTGATTATCAAATGGTAAACCTTTTCTGGAGAACGTTTTACGCCCAGAAAACATGCGCAGCACAATACATGGGAGTCTTATTTGACCCGCCCTCCTGCCGCCGAGGGCGATCTCATGTACAGGGAATATTCACAGGCAGTGACTTTGAGGGGAGACAGGTAAGTGACATAAAGGTTCATCAAGGACCCACCGGGTATATAATAGCTCTATAATACTTTCTTTATTTCACTGAATTATTGTTGTGGATTTCAAGAAATAGAATATGATATGATAGAACCATTTCAGATGAGTCCAGTGTCATATATTATACCTTTCTCCCCTGGAGATAGACAAGCCCAGTCGCCGCTTTGAAAATTTGAAATCGACGATGACGTCGTATTTGACAGCCAAATTGATCGTTGAAAATGTCAACAACTAAAGGAACGCACTCTTGTCTGTTTCTGTTCAATCCAGAGTTCTGAATACAGGCCATCACGCAGAACTGTTGAACATGCTATTAGACTGTGGAAGCGTAAATTAGATTGCGGACAACGGCTGAATAATGACTGTCGGATTTGACGCCTATGCTGAGAATAAGAGGATCTCATATTAACTTGATCATGGAATGAGAATTCCCAAGCGAACAGGGTTGTCTCCCATTATGCCAGACAGGACACCCCTGCCAGATTTGGAGCAGGCCAGTCTTCTCTACCAAACAAGCTCGATATAATGGTATTTGATCCCAGCCTGCTATAGAAGTGTGTGATCTTTTGATTTCGATTAAAAACGATGTTCATTTTTTTTTAAAATAAATTCCGTTGGCTCTTAACAAGGTGAACTGTTTTTCGATAACCGATTATGAGCTCGCTTAGGCCTACTGTCGTTTGCAAAACATGCTCAGCTAGGCTGTGGTGAATTAGCCCCAATATTAGATTACTGTCGGATTCAGGAATTATTAGCAAAACCCTTCTGCAAACCTCGTCAGTTTTAGGCCGCTCCCAGCGCAGTCATACGTCAGAATAGCTCTGTGTGGAGAGTGCCAAATGACGTTTTCGTTCCCAAGATAGCTCACGTATGGCAAAGATATGATCCGAAGGGCCGTAGCTTTGTATCATCGGGAAATTGGAAAAATCCCACTCTCGAGAACTCCAGAACGCTTTGACCATCTTCTAATGTCTAATGTTTGGGTACAAATGGTCCAGACAGTGGGAACACACGGACCTTTTGGGTTCAATGATCCATTCAATTCCTGCCTAGCTTATTATTGGTCCGTCTCAGTTTATTGGACAGCAAATGGTTCCTGTGATAGTATGGATTTAAACATTCCGGCGTAAAGACGAAATATATCGTTTTATGTCAGCTTAATAGTAACAACATACACTCGGTCTGAGAGATTAATTAAAAAATCAAATAGGAATTCATATATAACTGATTTTAAAGTGAAGAATTATATTCACATGATAACACTGATATGCCCTGTCAGGTGGTAGAATCGCGTGACTTTTGAGATTTAATAAAATAGACATTCAGCATGTTGATTTCCAGTGTTTGCCCTGCAACTGACCTTCAATCTCACACGATTTCATCAATAAATCAGTTCTCATGCAGCGCCAATAACTGTTGATAGCAGATGGCTCCTTAGCAGCGAAAATTCATTGAAACGCAGACGACAGCGCGATCCTGTTGAAGCGATGAAGCAATAGAGGATCACACAACCGACTCTTTCAGTCTGCTTGGTGATATGAAGTAGGAGGTCTCCTAATGTCGATGATCAATTATAATTCCGTAAACAATTTATCCATTCCGTATAAAGATTAATTAATAAGACCCGCTAAAGATAGTCTATGGTCAAGTGTTAGTGAGATGTGATGGGATTTATTCCAACGAAGAGCTCTCTTCAAATCCAGTAAACACGCCAATAGCTATTTGATAGGATTGGTTCTTAACAATGAAAATTCAATCAAAAGCAGACGACAACGCGGTCAAAAAAGTATTCATTCAATTATTGGAGGCATAACGGGGTCTTTCTGTCTGCCTGGTGATCTATGGAAAGCGATCTTTTAATGTCGATGATCGTTTTGTAATTCCGGAAACAATTTATCCATTCCGCATGACGATTAATTAATGGACCATACAGAGAGTCTATGAGCCAGTGTTCGTGAGATGTGATGGGATTTGTTCCAACGAAACGCCATCTTCAACACATGGTATCGACACCACTGACGTCAGTGTATGGAAACCGCTTCAGGGAAGAGATTGGCTAAACTACATCACACCGTGGTAGAATCCCGTGTCTGGTTCTTCAATACTTCGTCCGTCATCCGCAATAGCTATACTAGGCGAGATGTAATATCTCCCAGACTTTCAAGCTGCAATCATTATGTGAATTGCTACAGCCGTTACATAATGGGGCGTGTGCGTCTATGCGTCCCGAATCCAATTGTGCCCAATCACTTATCTCGGTGGCACCAACCTGTAACCATCTGGGTCACCTATACGCGGTAAGACTGACCCTGGGTCGTGTGTATCCATTTTTCACACAGCCTACTTTCGGCAACTGCAAGAGGAAATTTCCAGAAATCAATACCACGTCAGCCAATCAGCTAGTCTACCGACGTAACCCCAACGTAACCCGCCATTTTCGAGTCATGTGACGTCCTACTTGTTCAAAATTGCAGCTCTACCACACCTCTTGGATGATACGGAAGTTATTCATACGTATATATTTTGTAAGCCTAGGCAATATCTGTTTCCGAAGTGGTAAAACCTGTAATTAATCAGATATCTCGAGTCTGTTCTCCGCCGGATGATGGCCGAACAGAATACGGTAAAGTACCGGATATCGCTCCGCGATAATGGAGACACATGATTCGCCATTTGCGTACACTTCGCCATCCATAAGATGGCTTGCGAATCGTGTGTCTCCGTTATCGCGGAGCGATATCCAGTAATTTACCGGATTCTGTTCGGCCTTCATCCGGCGGAGAACAGACCCGAGAAATCTGATAAATTACAGGTTTTCGTACCACTTCTGAAACAGATATTGCCTGGGCTTACAAAATATATAGGTATGTATAACTTTCGTATCATCCAAGAGGTGTGGTGGATCTGAAATTTTGAACAAGTAGTTCATCACATGACTCGAAAATGGCGAGTTACGTTGGAGTTACGTCGGTAGACTTTAGCTGATTGGCTGACGAAGTCACGTGGTATTGATTTATGGAAATTCCCTCCTGCAGTTGCCGAAAGTAGGCTGAACATGGATACACACGATCCCAGGGTCAGTCTTACCGCGTATAGATGACCGAGATGGTTACAGGTTGATGATTCGCAAGCCATCTTATGGATGGCGAAGTGTACGCAAATGCGGTGGCACGTCACTATCATTCCTATAGTCCTTATATGGCAAGCCTGCGTGTCAAGCTATATTTTTGAAGTATTTTAAATTTTGGTTCTAAGAAAATCATTGTTCATTGGCAATGTCGGTTACGTGATATAATCATCACCCACGCAATACCGGTAAACGGCGTGAAAATTGAGGCTTACGACGAGTGCGTCAGAACATTCCTTTGAATTATATCTATTTCAAACTTGTTGATATATTGAGTAAACATAAACTCATTTCAATTATTATGGGCTTTGGGGTTTTAGATGAACGATCGAAAAAAATATCAATAGATTAGGAGAAGAGCAAATACCCGAGACGGAAATGAGATGAATAACCGAGAATACAGTTGCCTTACAAGTTGCTTTGCCTAAACCAAAGAAATCCTGCTTGGCAATCGTTAGGCATTTGAGATGCATGCTAAAGCTTCTAAACCAGAATCCAAATCATTTTTCCTAATGCGTAATCATCAATTAAGCCAATCAGTCGTAGGTGGCGGTAGTTCAGACTCATGCTATCAACTTTATATGTTCGCATAACGATGTAGGTGCACATCTATCATGTTTATATGTTGATCTGTCCGACCCACTACTGGTTGTTTGTTCTTCAAGTAGCAACTGTGGTTACTGGGAACATCCCAGGATGTATACCGGAATCATGAAGTATTTGGAATTGACTGTTGAAACTTGAGGACTATACTTAATATCTTATATTTTATATAAGTTTCTTAACGGAAAAAACGCTAAATTCCTGGAAAATCTTTTATAGTTTAAATTGCGATAAATATAATCCCCAAACGAGTTAAATATGCTCGTGAAGTTGTTCGTTCAGAGGATCATTTTATTCCTGTGGCGATTGCAACATAATTATTTGAATTTGAATATTTGTTCACATGAGTAGTGTGACTAACGTCACAGGACCTACGAAGTAGGGTTTGATATGATTTAAGTGTATATCTTGACCTAAGAATGATCATTTCTATGGTCGTAGGAGGCTTAAAATCAATCTAATGGACTTACTTTTATTATTTATCGAAGAAATAATTGATTATTTCCTGTGTACAGCAACTGTGTACAGCAACAGTGACTAAATTTTCACTCTTGCATCGTGCTTCTTGACGAAATCCATACGGGCCGCCATTTTAGTATGGTTTACGCTCACTGCGCATTGGTTTTGCGCAGAATGTTTTCTTTCGGGTTTGCCGGTTTCCGGTTTCGGGGTAGTCGACCGGTGTCCCCCAAAAATGCCTGGATTAGTCCCTGAATTTCATCAAAAGCACAGAACTTGTTGTTAACAGTCTCCTAATGCACGTTCATACCAAAAATCAAGGTTCTAATGTCCACATTTTGCCGACGTAAGGGTTCGGATGGACTCACTGACTGACTGACTCACTCATTACCGGACAATTTGCAAATGAGAGCCTACTGCGCAGGAATATTTAGTGTTCATATATGTTCGCTGTAATAATGTATGAGGTTTTCATCTTGTCGTGGGACGAGATAATTATCTGCGAAAAAATATCCCCTCTGCGGTTCCGTAGCATGCTAATATCATGACACCAAGTCACATGAAAGGTATTAGAAAGACAATATATAAAACCTGGTAAAGAAGGACTATACGTTAACATACAAAAGAACTCTGACGTTAACATACAAAAGAACTCTGTGTTACGTCAGTAAAGCAAAAAATTAATTTCTTTAAAGCTGTGTTTGGTACCTAAGTTTGATATAGTCAACGCTCGGAGTCAAAGGGACGCAAAACAGCGTCGATTGACGTGTGAAATTGGGCTCTCGTCTGTTTTTGGCTTTTTTCTGTTACTTTTCTTTTCTCCATGCGAAAAAAGACAAAAGCACAATTTCAATCTTCAATTGACGCTGTTTTACGTTATTATTGACTCTGAACGTTAATCATATATGACTTGGGTATATTTTCTGTACGAAAGACAGCTTTTTGTGTAGAATTAAGGAATGTTTGTATTGACTTTACTACCCAGCTCCTGTTGATTTATCCGTATGTTAACGTAATCCCTTTAAACTGAGTAAACGAGCAAAACTACCGAGAATTGCGTGAAAGCCACTGTTTTCAATTAATGACCGCTACAATCTTCAAATCGCGTTAAATGATTAAACTTTTAAGTTCATTCTTCAAGAATCATACCAAGAATTTTGCGAGCAAATTATGCGGGCAGTCGACCAATACCCCTTCAGCAAACATGTGTGGGGCCACCCGAAATGATCGCTGAATGGAAAGATTAACCCTATCTGGCCTGGGCTTTTTGGGACGTATTCTGACCCTAATTATTTTTCTTACTCCTTGAGCTAGGGGGCTGAAACTTACCACACCATACCCTTGGGTCAAGCTCTACCAGAAAACGTAAAAAATCCAAGATGGCCGCTTTGATGACGTCACAGTGACGTCATTTTCAAAAACGGCATGTTTGGTCGATATTTCGGCAAGATTTTCCGAATTTTTTATATATGCAATTTCTCCGCAAAAACTGCATGATAAATTAGTAAAAATTAATGTGATGTGAAATAAACTAGTTTTTGTCCACTTTTCATCGCGGAAAAGCAGAAATATTGAAGAAATATGACGAAAAATCACTTTTCTGGTACCCCACGTCGTCGCCATCTTGAATTTGCCCATGATCCTCTGCTAAGGGAGGTCATGCAAATAAGCACAAAATGACCCCAATATGATAATCTATAAAGTCACGAAGTTTTAGCTCTCCATTTTTTGTCATTCCGGAGATAGCTCAGAAAGTTTGGTAGCAACTCCATATTTAAAGATTATATCTTGGATGAAGAAATATGTTTCATATTTTTTTCATTAACTCTATACCAGGCCTGTGGGAGCAATGCTCTACCAGACCTATCTCCGGAACGACAAAATTGAGAGCTGACACTCCACGACTTTGTAGGTTATCATATTAAAGTCATTTTTAGTCTATTTGCACGAGCAGAGGATCATGGATAAATTCAAAATGGTGGTCATATGGGGTACAAGAAAAGTGATGTTTTTGTCAGATAGGATCAAGGTAACGACATCGAGATTTAGTTTGACGAAGAACACCTGATTCGGATTTTGGCCACGAAATATTGAGTTGTCTTGCCCATCAATGTGGAGTACGGTATCAGAAAAGTGATGTTTTCGTCATTCTGCTTTTTTGCGAGGAGAAGTGGGCAATAGTTGTTCTATTTCATATCAGATTATTATGTAATAATTTATCATGCATTTTTTGCGAAGAAAACTCATAAATAAACAATTCGTAAAATCTGACACGAAAATCGTCCAAAAAATGTCTTTTTTGAAAATGTCAATGTGATGTCATCACAGCAGCCAGCTTGATTTTTTTCCGCATTTTGTAGTACAGCTTTACCCAAGTATAGTGTGGTAAATTTCAGGCCCCTAGGGGTAAGAAAAATATTTAAGGGTTGCCGAAATGCCTCCCCACACCCCAGGCCATGCATATACGGTTATCTTAAATGATTTTTCGCATTTTCGAAGCTCATCAGGAACCTCGCGGCATCACATACAGTAATATACTGTTATATGCAGCCTTAAGCCACGGATTGTCTCCTGGGAAAACCGAAGTAGGAATTAAGTAAATAGCTCTTCCATTATTTTTTCGCTGCCTCATGTCCTCCCACGAGATTGAGATGACCAATACTGAACTGTTCGAAGTGGCGAAAGTGGATTAATAAATTTCCTTGAGGCTAGCACACATGTGGGTGGGAGATTATCTATCGCCGAAGCTATACGATATTCTATTCTAGATACTACATTCTTATACATAAGTCGAGATAGAGTTTGCACATGTACATGTTACTCAGGGGGATGGCTTCGCTCGCAATGAAGTTGCCATGTTGACGAGACATACATAGGCCTATATACTTAAACCAACCAGATAAGTAGGCCCTGCCGAACTTCCTCCTCTATCTCCGGAATGACATCAAATTGAGAGCTGACACTCCGCGACATTGTAACTTATCATATAGAAGTCATTTTGAGACTATTTGTATAACTCCCTGAGCAGAGGATCATGAGTAAATTCAAAATGGCGGCCATGTGAGGTAGCAGAAAAGTGATGTTTTCGTAATTTTTCTTCAAAATACCTGCTTCTTCGCGAGTAAGAGTGGACAAAACTGTAGTATTTCTCTTCAGATTATTATTTAGTAATTTATCATGAGGTTATTGCGAAGAAAAAACCTAAATAAAAAATTGGAAAAAATCTGACCAAAAAATAGACCAAATTATGCATTGTTTTTTTTTTAAATGGCGTCACTGTGACGTCATCAACGGCGATATATACCAATGGGCCGTCAAAGTTTATCTGGTAGAACATCGAAGCGTTCAGCCAGGGTCGTGGGTTCGAATCCCGCAGACGACCATTTTATTCTTTATTTGGTAGAGATCGACGCGTATAGCCGTGGGTTCGAATTTATTCTTTCTCTCTCAAAAATCATTTCATATGTATATATGCTCGGTGGCGGGCTATACGCCATACCAAATATCATTTCGCCATCAATACAGTCATCTTAGATTGTTTTCAAGTAGAGCTTGACCCAAGTGTGGTTAGTTTCAACCCCCTACATCAAGGGATGAGCAATATATTGGGGGTCCAGATAGGGTCAAAGTAACAACATCGGGTTTGACAAAGGAACACCTGATTCGGATTTTGGCCACAAGAAAAAAATTGAGTTGCCTTGCCACTCAACTATTGCTCAGTCCCATCTTGTTTAATCCTTGTAAGGATCAGTTAACAGCTGTGTGTGACAATATACCGCTTATTCTTCTCCGGTTTTATAAATTATGAAATTATACGTTGGCGTTTCAGGACAAGAGCGGTTTCCCAATCAATAATATTGCATCTAGCCTTCAGCAAATTATGGATGAGCTGTGCTGGCATAATGTACAACTGTTTATTCGTCTATCTCAAAGGACACTTTAGCGTTTTTACATGTTAAACCATTTATGTTACCTTTACGGATATGGATCGCACGAGAGATTGGCACACAGTCACTTGGTTTCAAAGGGTCTCGTGGTTTATTGCAAACAAATAAAAAAATCTTTTATTAGATTACAATTATTTTCCATCATTTCAAATACCACAATGCCATTGGATATCATAAAAGAAGTTTTGACGGTAACAACCTAAATGCGGAGAGTGACGTAACTAATGACGCTACTTCGTGTAATACCGACGGTCACGGATGTTCAAAGGGAAGCAACTTTACCTACGTCACGGCAGAGGGCGTGACTGCTTGGGGGTCAGATCGAAGATTGTTAACATGGTGGATCAAAGGAAATTGACGCAAAACGGTTTCCAGTTCGATAAATGGGCGGTCAAAATGAAATTAAAACAGATGTACTGCAGAGTGACTATCCTAACATATTGACATACACACGAGGCGCTCTTGTTGTATGATGTAAGATATATATTTCTAGTCCAAATGAATTGAAGAATCTGGTATGTTCTTCTGTGACGTCGATCATTCGCTATGACGTTGCAACAATCCATATTGTGATGACGCCACTCGCGATACCATTGTTGGCGGTCCAAATAACAAACGTTACAAGAGAACGTCATAATACAAATGTATCAAAATGTATATATTCGTAGCGTCGCAAGCTATCGCATGGCTGCAGGATAAATCTGACCCCCTCTGCACTCCGCCCTCTACCGGTATGTCAGCAAAGTTGTTCCCCTTTACGTATCCGTGACCGTCGGTATTGGCTGACAACCAATCTTCTCGCCAAAACTGCCCATGCTCAGTATCCTATTAAGGCTGCCGCTGTGCGTGCAGGGTTCGTGTAACCTTGCACAATTCAATTTTCGTTTTTTGTTTTTGGTTTCCCAAAATCAAAAATTGAAATTTGACCGTCAATTTTCAATTTTCGTTTTTTGTTTTTGGTTTCTCAAAATCAAAAATTGAAAATTGACCGTCAATTATCAATTTTCGTTTTTCGTTTTTGGTTTCTCAAAATCAAAAATTGAAAATTGACCGTCAATTATGAATTTTCGTTTTTCGTTTTTGGTTTCTCAAAATCAAAAATTGAAATTTGACCGTCAATTTTCAATTTTCGTTTTTTGTTTCTGTAATCGCAAAATCAAAAATTGAAATTTGACCGTCAATTTTCAATTTTCGTTTTTTGTTTTTGTGATCTTAAAATCAAAAATTGAAATTTGACCGTCAATTTTCAATTTTTGATTCTGGGATTACAAAAACAAAAAACGAAAATTGATATTTGACAGTCAATTTTCAATTTTCGTTTTTCGTTTTTCGTTTTACTTGACGCAAAAATGAAAATCAAATATTGAAAATTGCCTCGACTTGTCCGTTTTTCGTTTTTTGATTTTAACTTTGACGTATCAATGTTAAGTTCGCACGTGGACGGGTTATGATGTCACTTCCGGTATGACGAGTAGAATAGAAAACGCAAATTGTGTCTTTTAAGAGGTGTGGAGCGTGAGAGGCATGTGGCCCACCAGGCCATCCTCTGGAGCCAGTGTATTGATCGATTTGTTAGGGTATCTATGCATTGCCTTGGTTAGTTGCCCACGGTAGTTCTGGATAAAACAGAGATCAAGGGGTATCCTCTAAATCAAACCAATTATTGAACAGGCTCAGCAAGCTCATTGCGCCAAACCACTAGCTGCAATGTTTGAGATGTGACATCGCTGGCATAACTTTGATGTCAGGCTGAAATCGTCATCGAGAGTCAAAGCAAAAAACCGCCGGCTTGGGATACCGACATGCTAATTCAAAATAAACTTGGGGGATGAAATGTTCGAGATTGAGGCAAGGACTCAAAAACTCACTCGAATCATCAAAAATGTCCGGGTAAATCCTGTGAGAGGATTCACGATTTACCTGGACTTGTGAAGATGCACCAGGCAGGTCTGGATAGGTGGCATCCCGCATTTGTCATTGGTTATTGGCATTGAGACCTGAGTCAATCAGGACGGAGTCTTAGATTTTCTCATTTCTAAAAATAGATGCATTCCTGCACACAACCGCTATTTGTTATTGATTTGAAATATACTATTCATAACGATACCAACAAAGATTTAATACCAATAAGAGTAAGCATCGAGGTGATGGGCCGCGAAATCCGTATATGACCAGCGTTCCGTAAACCATCATTCAAACAAGCACACAAACGTCACGTTTGATGCCAGACGTCTAACTGCTTCATCGCTTCAGGTCCAATCTTCATTCTCTATTATTGGGACCTGAATCGTTGGAGCGTTTACATGCCCGTCAACGTTCAGCGTCAAAACGCTTCAACGCTTCGACGCGGGAAGTTCCTTTTGGGGTTATGATTAGAGTACCCACGTATTTAATATTTTACCCTACTTTAATGAAACTCATATGTGTATCAACAGTGTTGTTCTCCATATAATGCTTCACACCTACTGCACGAATGCCTACTCACTTCTGGACATGCGCAGTTGGCCCATTATAATCTAGCTCGAATGCCTGGCTCCAGGGATCTATAGGGTGGTGACACTCCCATATCTTTCCATATTGTACTCCACACCTGCCTAAACAATCCGATTTGCGTTTTCCATACTACTCCGCGGGCCGAAAGTGACATCATAAGCCTTGCGCGTGCGCAGTTAACATTGATGCGTCAAAGTTAAAATCAAAAAACGAAAAACGGACAAGTCGAGGCAATTTTCAATATTTGATTTTCATTTTTGCGCGAAGTAAAACGAAAAACGAAAATTGAAAATTGAATGTCAAATTTCAATTTTTGATTCTGAGAAACCGAAAACGAAAAACGAAAATTGAAAATTGACGGTCAAATTTCAATTTTTGATTTTGAGAAACCAAAAACAAAAAACGAAAATTGAATTGTGCAAGGTTACACGGACCGTGCAGCCTTATTGGATTGGCTTGAGTGTGTGGAGGCCAAAATCGGGCCTAAGTCACTTTGTCACAAAGATTGCAAAAAAAACAAAGCAGAATTGGGACTCATGGTCACAGTGACAAATGTGGAGGACAAATTGAGCTGGAAACTCGCTATATTTTGATGGTGATTGGAACTAACGAAAGTGCGTTTTTCTTCATCAAGATACACTCTGTTGACGCCGATTGTGAGATAATAGCGGCCCAAATCTCGAATCAACGAGATATGGTCACAGTGCCAAATGTGGAGATGTTGAGCTGGAAACTCGCTATACTTTGATGGTGATTGGAACTAACGGAAGTTGATGCCGATTGTGAGATAATAAATAAATTATAATAAATTATATTAAATAAATTATATAATATGAGATAATAAATAAGCGGGGTGAGAAAAAAGAACCCGAAAACGTAAGGTATAATTTGAGAAATACTGCTCTGTCTGTGGATAGCCCTGACAAATAACCGGTTTGCACGGACCAAATCGACGTGGCGAATATGGCGGACAAGCCACAATCAACAACAATCTTATCCGGGGTTGAGGAACTAATAAGTGCTCTTGACGCTAAACTATCAGGAAAATTAGACCGGATAGCGGATGACTTACAAAATGTGAAGCACGAACTACAAGAAACCAAGAGAAACTTTCAAAAGTTGACCAGCGCTTAGTGGAAAACGAGGGGTCTGTGACTGAGGTCACTAAACGGGTGAGTGAAACTGAGAAGGAACTACGTAATGAACTTACTGAATTAAAACGGCAGATCTTGCTGAAGGATATTCATGACCGCAAAGTCAACTTGCTCATCTATGGTATTCCCATGGACGAAAAAACTGAAACAAACCCGGCCGATACGGAGTCACTCTTCAGAAAATTTATGATAGACGACCTCAATATTAGAGCAGATTTAGTGCAACACATTCAATTTGTAGTGGTACATAGAATGTCATACAAGCCACGGAAAGTCTCGACTTCGAGTCCCGGGAAGAAAGAACCAGCCCCACCAGCAATTATCGTGGTATTTCAAAAAATACCTGAACATGACCTAGTTCTAAACTCAAGCAGTGAGCTTTTAGGTACCGGTAAACGTATAACTATCCGCACGGATTTACCACCAGCGTTAAAAATCGAACGCAGCCGCCTGTCATCTGTTGCATACTCAATCAGTAAAGAACGTGGTCTCCAGACACGAATTCGTACAGTGGATGTTAAATTACTATCACACCGGGCTTCCCGACCGTGCCACGACCGTCCTGATTCAAAAATATGGAAAATCGGGTGAAAAGTCGTGGCCAAGTCGGGAAGGTCGTGGCGTGATCGGGGCTAGTCGTGGCATGTTCGTGAGGATCGGGAACGGTCGGGAGGGGTGCCACGACTTTTTAGGTCGGAGCTTAATAATCGGGAAACTCTCACGATTCTCAAAAATCGTGGCTAGGACGTAGTGAGGACGTGGCGCGGTCGGGATAGTCTGGGCACAGTCTTGGCTCAGTCATGTTGCAGTCGGATTGGTCGTGGCCCAATCGTGGACGCTTCGAGGGTCTTGCTTCTCCCGACTACACGACAACAGAGCCACGACCAGGCCAAGACGCATCCGACACAGCCACGTTAGTGCCCCGATTGCGCCAAGAATATACCACGACTTAACCCGATTGTGCCACGACTCACACGTTCGGGCCACGTAAGAGACACGATCTAGCCACGACATCACCACGTTTTACACAAGATTTACCTACAAATCTGCTCTGTAGAACAACGAACACTAGAATGGGGTCTGCTTGAAAATCGGCTGTATATATAGGTCTTGGCGCACACGTGGTAGAGATCGTGATCGATCGGGGCTGTGTCGTGGCGCAATCGGATAGATCGTGGCTCTGTCTTGGCGAGAACGTGGCACGAACGGGTAGTCGTGGTACTGTCGGGGCTCAGTCGTGAGAATCGTGGGTATAATCGGGGTACTGTCGTGGCTGGAACGTGGCTAGATCGGGACTGTCGAGGCTCAGTCGTGGTACAATCGGGGAGAGTCGTGGCAACAACGAGAATGTATAATTTTTAAACCGAAATTCGTTTATTTTTACACGATTCTACCCCGACTCATACACATTTTACAAGAATTATAGAATCGGCGTTGTCGGGACGGTCGTAGCAGTCGTGGAGTTTGGTGTGATAGACGTGTTAACGTGGTGCTGGAGATAAGGAAAGACAGACATTCTGCCTGGCATCCATTCTCTGAATAGTGAGTAAGGTGTGATTTTACATTGCAAATGGATCCGTGTATATGTGTTCTCTTAACAGTCACAAATATGTACTGCGGGTATTACTGGATTAAACAACTTTGACACTCTTCTGTATACCCATTGCTATAACAGTGTATATAATCAACACGCGAATCATGCATTGCATGACAAAACTGTTCGCTGACGTTTATTCTGATCATAAGATCGTAAGTGCCTTATTCTTTATTTATCCACACAAGGTATTTACAGCCCTGTCACTGCCCACGATCAGCAATAATATAATGAACAGATTCATGAATTCTCAAATGGACTGATGAACTTTCCAGTAATGCAAACCGATACCGATCTCTCTACAACTATATTTACTCGGCCATTCAGTTTCAGTCTACTTCGCCATTGACATTGACTACTTCGACACTTGTCTATTTCACTATTCTTCGCTGTCTTTCTGAGCCTCGTTACATGTCAAGCGAATGTCAATTTATTGTATCTAGTCTGAAAATAGTGCATTTCATTATTCACCTGCTCACCGGCCTAGTCCGTATTTTGGATTATGTAACAATCTACCCCACCACTGACATTGACAACTTCGACACTTGTCTGTTTCACTATTCCTTGCTGTCTTTCTGAGCCTTGTTGCATGTCAAACGACCGTCAATTTATTGTACCTGGTCCGAAAATAGAACATTTCATTATTCACGAGTGTTCGCTGGATTACTGTATTTTCAAGATGTACCTAGAAATCGATAATTTTTTACAATGATTATTACAAGTGACACGTCACCCCAAGGTATAGAATTGGATGAGATAGTGATTTCCTATATACTATGTGAACTAACCGGGATACTGTTGTTCTAGTAAATACTACAATATGTGCTATCTGAAATACACTAGTGACCATCAAAATCATAGGCCCTTCGTGTACCCGCTATGATAGTTATAGTGGTCATTGAGCAATTTAATATCAGCGTAATACCTGCTGTTACATTCTATAAATCGCGCTTGATTTATATTAATGTTTTATATTGACGTCATCAATGACTAGGTCACTATACTGAATCGATCCGTACGTTGATGTTATACCGCTATGTTGCTGTCTAGCAAGGCGCACCATAGTCATCTATGTCCATCTTTCGTTTACCAATCTTGTATATATGTTTCTATTTTATTATGTTTTTTATGCACGCACCAAACAGTTTATTATGTTCTGTGAATGTAGGTCAGTCTTTAGATTTACTCGCTCTCGTACTCAATCATGGACACGTTAGTTGATGCTCCACTCTCTAACCTAGCATCAAATCTTCCATTTTTCGATGTTGAATTTCCTATAGAAACTAACTGCTCTCCTGTATCTCCACCTGTGAATTACGAATTCTTAGACCAATTATGTTTTAATCCACTTGAATTAAATGTCACAGATCAAAGTAAAGCTTCCACCGATGATAATGATTTTGAAATAGCTCACTGGAATAGCATTAACAGTCACCAATCAAAATACTATACAGATACAACTTTCATCAATGAAATCAAATCCCTGCCCATCAGTACCAATGGAAATATTTTATCTTTTTGACATATTAATGCCAGAAGTCTTAAGAAGCACTTTTCAGAAATGATTTCTCTATTTTGACCTTTACAGAGAGCTGGTTAAATCCTGCCACTGAAAAGCTATTTGACATACCTGGCTATGTACCATACCCATCATCAAGGTCTAAGAGGACTGGAGGAGGACTGATCTTTTATGTTAGAGAAAATATAAAATCCTGCAAAATACGTAAAGATCTTTCATATCTAGATGATGATGGTCAATATGAAACTCTTTTCTTGGAAATAATAATCGACGACAAAAAATACATCGCTTGTCTCTTCTATCGGCCATTGGGCAAAAATATTGACACTTTTAATCAATATATCCTTTCTCTTCTTAAGTCGCCTGAAGTTCAAAAGAATTGTATATTTATGGGCGATTTCAACATAGACCTTTTTAAAACAAATAACCATCAGCCTTCGAGAGATTTTCTGGAAAACCTGAAAGCACATTATTTTTTCCCATTGATTACGAAACCTACCAGAGTCCGTGAATGAACAGCAACCCTCATCGACCACATTTTTACTAATTTTCACGATGACAATCTCTTGTCCGGTATATTCTTGACAGATATTACTGATCATTTCCCAATATTTCATATAATTAGGCACAGCGCCTCAAACGCAAAACCAGCACAACAAAACATAACTTACCGTAAATATACCACAGAACAAAAGGAGCTATTCTTACAAAAAACAAGTGACGCTGATTGGTGCCAAGCGAATGAAGACAGTCATGATCCAAACACTTTGCTTGATAATTTCCTCTCTAAATTCAGCCCCATCTATAATGAATGCTTCCCGCTAACAACTGTTATACCTTCGACAAGAAAAATCATAAAACCATGGATAACCTATTCAATTTTAAATTCTGTCCATGAAAAAATAGACATTATCGCCTTTATCTAATCAATAGGGATACTACCATTCATAAGCAATACCGAAAATACAGAAATATATTAAATCATACGATTCGCACATCCAGAAAACACTTTTGAACGGAAATTCAACGAAAGCACTCAAGATATCAGAGGTACATGGAAGGTATTAAAACAGCTATTGAACAGGAATAAATCTCAAATTTCGGACTCATCTTTCAATTCAGGAATAGTACCAGCTTTGTTAAAACACGCAAAAGTAACCCCAGTAAAAAAGCAGATGATCAATTTACGCCTTCGAATTATAGACCAATATCGGTACTGCCTTGCTTCAGCAAAATACTAGAAAAACTTGCCGTGACTAAAATTACAGAATTTCTCGACAGTAATGACATAATATCACAAAATCAATATGGTTTTAGGGCTAACCACTCGACATCTCTTGCGGCATGCTCCCTCTATGACATATTGATATCTGCTAAAGAATCCAAACTATATAGTGTTGTTTCATTTCTAGACCTGTCGAAAGCATTCGACACCGTTAACCACGACATCCTGCTTACCAAACTTGAGCATTATGGCCTCCGTGGTGTATCTAATACCTGGTTAAATAGCTATCTCTCCGAACGTCTACAAACCGTAGCATATAATGGTATTTTATCCGAATCAATGTCTATTTCCCATGGCGTCCCCCAAGGATCAATTTTAGGGCCTCTGTTGTTTTTACTATACATAAATGACATAAGCGAAGCAACAGACCTCGTAAAAATTATTCTCTTTGCTGACGACACCAGTGTTGTTTTTTCCTCGAAGGATATTAATGATGCTTTCAATACTATGTCCCAACAACTACATAACTTAAATACCTGGCTATGTTGCAATCGTTTATCATTAAATATAAAGAAGACAAAATACATGCTAATAACACCCAACACCCATAAATTCTCGGTAACTGTCCCCCATCTATCTATTCTCGGCATAGAAATCGAACAAGTTAACCTATTCAAATTTTTAGGCTTATATTTTAATGACCAGCTAAACTGGAGAACACACATCCACTACATATGCAATAAAATATCGCGAAACATCGGAATTATAAACCATATACGTAGTGCTTTAAACACTAAAACACTTCTAATCTTGTACTACAGTTTTATAATACTTCCTTATCTATCGTACTGTAATGTCTTGTGGGGAAACACATACATCACACATTTAAAACCCCTATCCTTGCTCCAAAAACGTGATTTGAGAGTCGTAACATCGTCACAAAAACGTGATCATACATTGCCATTATTCACAAAGTACAAAATTGTGCAACTAGATAATCTCAATATATATCAATGCTTACTATTGGCTCACAAATTTTTCCACCATCCTCGTAAACTACCATTAAATTTTCGAGCATATTTCAGGAAACAATCGGAAATACACCGTTACAGTACACGGGGTCAAGAAGTTAATTTGTACAGACCGTTCTATTATTCAAATTTATCTTTCTATTCTCTCAAAACCAAAGGCTCTAGAGAGTGGAACAAATTACCTGCTGCTATGAAATGTATCGATTCCATTTCCTTATTTAAGTCCAAATTGAAAGACTATTTTACTGGAAACTGACCTACCTCACATTATAAATACACATGTGCATTCTCTTTTTGTATTATTCTTTTCACCATCCACAAGTTATTCTTTATTCAATTTGCTATTTATGGGACAGAACAAGCCCCTCGGGGTTTTATTCCCGCCATTTGTCTCGTCTGGCGTGCATTTTCTAATATTACAACTACTGTTTCTTTTATGACCGCCATTTCTTTTATGACTAAATGCATTCATTGGTGAATAAAATCAAATCCAATCAAAAATAGCGGCCCAAATCTCGAATCAACGAGAAATGGCGGTCGTACCATAAAATCGAAATCACCCTTATCCCGTGATACTTAGCGCAGTAATCAAGAGATCGATTCCAAGCATTCAGGGTATAGGTACTCATCATTGGCGGAGGCAGAGGGGATTTCCAGCTATATGACTTATCCAATCGTAGCTGTCGTTATTTGCTATCATGTCTGAGTTCTAAAAATGGCGGCGGATTTCGTCTTCGAAAGGTCGAGCTCGATAACTGTTTTGACTTTTGTCGTTTATGGAAATAAAATGGATTAGACAGGGGAAATTTAGTACAGGGTTTTTTGTTCAGCTGTGATGTCGTACACTCCCCAGGTCATGGTAAGAATAGGCCTCGGCTCCTCAGACAGCTTGTCGTAACAGGCGACTAACTTGAGTACTCTTGGGGTTCTCGGGTGTGGAAAGGAATATGGCCCCACCTATGGGCTTCCGGGGTGCAAAAAGAATTTGACCCTACCCGTGAGATTCCCGGATGTTAAAAGGAATTTACCCAACGTCGTGATATGACTGAAATATAGTTAAAAGCGACGTTAAATCATATTCACTCACTCACTCACTTTAACTGTGACGTCCAAAGACCACTCTGCTGCACTCAGAAATAGACGATGTTTGGCCAAAGGCCATGCACACTTCGCCATCGATAAGAAGGCTTGCGGACCGTTTGTATCCATTATCGCGGGGCAATATCCAATACTTTACCGTATACTGTTCGGTCCCCCAGGCCCGCCCTCTGTACAGACCTTTTGGTCTTTGATATATGTTGGCATTTGTGGAAAGTTGATGCTGGGTCGACATCGGGCCTTACAGACTAGTCTTTTGTGTTAAATGCCGTCATTTTCATCTGACGACGATACAGCTCACCAATCCCCAATGTACGAGTTGTCACAGCGAAACAGCTCACCAATTACCAATATACGAGCTGTCAGAGCATTTCCATCATAGCTCTCTAGTTTTGTATCTAATACCGCTTATGCCGGTGCTAGGGGCCGTGTGGTCATATCATCCAAGTTACCACATGAACAGGTACAATAAAAGCGTACCTGAGATACAACACACTCAACTATTGCTCAATCCCATCTTGTTAATGCTTGTAAGGATCAGTTGTTAACAGTTGTGTGTGACAATCGCTTATCGTTTTTTAAAGTATGAAAGTATACGTTAGCGTTCAAGGGCAAGAGCAGTTTCCCATTCAGCAATATTGTGCCTAACCTTCAGCAAATTATGGATGAGCTGTGCTAGCATAATGTACAACTGTTTATTCGTCTATCTCAAAGGACACTTTAGCGTTTTTACATGTTAACCCATTTATGTCATCTTTACGGATATGGATCGCACGAGAGATTGGCACACAGTCACATGGTTTCGAAGGGTCTCTTGGTTATTGCAAACAAATAAAAAATTCTTTTATTAGATTACAATTATTTCCCATCATTTCAAATACCACAATGCCATTGGATATCATAAAACAAGTTTTGACGGTAACAACCTAAATGCGGAGAGTGACGTAACTAATGACGCTACTTCGTGTAGCTGGCTGACAACTGACGATTTTAAACCAATGAAATTGCATGAAATCCATTTCTTCTGGCCAAAACTGCCCATGCTCAGTATCCTTATTAAGGCTGCCGCTGTGCGTGCACCCTTATTGGATAGGCTTGAGTGTGTGGGGGCCAAAATCTGGCCTAAGTCACTTTGTTACGAAGATTGCAAAGAAACAAAGCAGAATTGGGACTTATGGTCACAGCGTCAAATGTGAAGGAGATATTGAGCTGGGAACTGGCTATACTTTGATGGTGATTGGAACTAACGAAAGTGCGTTTTTCTTCATTAAGATACACTCTGTTGACGCCGATTGTGAGATAATAGCGACCCAAATCTCGAATCAACGAGATATGGCGGTCGTACCATAAAATCGAAATCAACTATTTTCCATGATACTTAGCGCAGTAATGAAGGGATCGATTCCAAGCATTCAGTGTATTGGTACTCACCATTGGCGGAGGCAGAGGGGATTCCCAGGTACGATTTATCCAGTCGTAGCTGTCGTTATTTGCTATATCATGCCCGAGTTCTAAAAATGGCTGCGGATTTCGTCTTTGAAAGGTCGAGCTCGATAACTGTTTTTACTTTCGTCGTTCATGGAAATAAAATGAGTTAGACAGGGATGGCCAGGGAGGTTGACAAATATGTATTTTATCCATACGAGCGCAAAAACGCTGGACCACAGCAGAAATCCTCCGATGTGATCGCGGTTGGGCGGCCAAAATTTTGCGATAGCAATTTTCGATTCGAGGGATAAACCCTACGTTGTCAACATCACAAAATTAAATGTCAGTAGAGTTTAGGTCCAGCCAGTTGAACAATGAATTGAGGGATCTTTATCAACAGCCAAAAACCCCATTTGTTTTAGTGTTCATAGATCGATATTCGGAAAAAAAAGAAGACTTGCCATGTCGCCGCATACAAACTTTGAAGATATTTTTTGTTATATCCACTGGCATAGTGGTGTCCACCCTGGTGGGAAATAATTCTATTCTTGTAGAAACATTTCATTATTTATTTATTTTTTTATACAAATATCTTGACACGTCAAACCCCATGTTCATACCCATTTTCTAATTCATTGTCGGGCAGGTTATATGGGCCTGCGTGATTATCAGCTCTTGCAGATACAATCTCAGTAAACTCAGATATAAATATCACGGAAATATTCCACTGAATTAAGTTTGCTCAAACGGCCAGGTACATCACGAACAAAAATGATTCTCTTTCGCGTGTTCAGTGTAATATATAAGGATACAAGCAGTTTACACCGTGGGAAAACAATGACCTTTTTGAGGTGAATGACATGTTCACTGCTCAATCATTAGCAGCAAATGATTCGGATATCTAGTTCCTGGAGATTTTCTGAGTGCTGAGCTGACTTTGGAAATTGCTTCTGGTCGATGCACGGAAATGGGCCACGGGGAACATGTAATAGCGTACAACCTCATGGGATTTGCGGCAGCCTGAATGATTGGTTATAACCATTAACAAGGACGAATTTATTGTGTAGATGATAGCTATTTATATATTTATTCTCGAAACGACGGCTGTTGATTGCCCAAAACTTCGATTATTCGCCACACCGTTTTAGCCTTCGCGAATTTATAGAAAGCACACGTGGTGTGTTGGCGAGAACAGGTCAAGGGTCAACCCAAATTCTGTGGTAGTTAGGAATCTATGATGTGCAAAACATTTCCTACAACTGATAAATGCGTCAATTCTGTTCAAAACTCAATTGTATTTCCATTTTTTTCACACTGAGCGCATCGAGACAACAACCATTAGTACATCATTTACAGTGTTGATTCCTAATTTACTATATACATGTACATGACAAATGTTTTACACAAGAGCTATATTGCCTCCTGCATTCTCACAACAAATTATCCCTTCAAAACTCAAGTGAGCTATTCCCCCAAAAATTATGCTTCAGTCTTCGTCATTGAAGTGTCCAGTTCCTGGGAACAAGTAGTCCCGACCGTGGGAACATGCTGACCTTTTCGGCTCAACATAGTCTATGACCCATCACTACAATCTTAGCGTATTGGTCCGGCTCAGCGCATTGGATAATAAATAGTTACGGGACATGGTTCCCGGAGGTATCATGCGAGATTATGGAAGGTCTGACTTTACATATTATTGATAAAAACAGGTCATTGAAGAAAATATAATATACTTTTGTATCAGATGATTTAGCCCCATTCAAGACAGCTTGTGCAATTTGTGATCCCCTTTCACATTCGATCGGGAGATTACTTGAAGATCGATACTAGCTATTTTTATCTTTTGATTCAGAATTCATTTTGAATTGAATATTTGTAACATACAATTTGCTCATTCTAGTGGTGGACTTTATTCCTTGCCAAGGGAAGCCATTCTCCGTCACTCCAACATTAATTAGATGTACAGCTAAAATCGCGTGACTTCTAGTAGTCATACACTTCGCATGTTCATCCTTGTTTTCACATAAAATTCTTCGACTGACCTTCAATTTCACACGATTTCATCAACCCACCAGATCTGATTTAGCCTCAATAACTCCTGATTGTTCCTCAGCTGTGAAAATTCAATAAAACGCAGACGACAACGTGGTCACGTTAAAGCGTTTCAGCCTTCATGTCCATGGTCAATTATAATTCTGGAAACAATTTAGCCACGCTGCATGACGGTCAGGTAATATGAAGAGAGTCCATGATAAGTTGCCATGGGATGTATTCCAAAAAACTCCATCTTGAGCGAATGGTATTGACATCACTGTATGGGAATCACCTACGGGGGCTTTCTGATGACATCAGATTGTTGTCAAATATACCTCTGATTGCACTAAGGATAAAAAGTCGGCACGCAGCTGTTGTGTGCATGGCTCTCGGTCAATCAGTGTCGGCCGCTAGAAAATGGAGTGGGTTCAGCATGTCACAGCGAAACAAGACTTTGTATCGCGTGTTCTTGTGTACTAATGTAGCATGAAACTTATCAACTCTTTTAAAATATGTACTGGATGCATTTCCCATATCTCTCGAATGCAGATCTATACATGCTCTCTGCGTCGATCAAAATTGATACAGGCCGAATGCACTTGCGTATATGCACAGTGTAGTCAGAGGGTGTAAACCGAGAATTTGGGAGGTTATAAACTCGGGCAAGGGAAGAGGGAGATTGGCAAAATCACTTCACATCTCGGTACTCCTTAGGTCTGGTCCTTGAATTACTCGTTCATCTTTCGCGGCAGCCATTATAAGAGAGAAATATCGGCGCTCGAATATCATCCGCACGAAGAAGTATAAAGTGATTTCCCTTGCGTCCGACCAGTATTGCCCTATATATCACAATAGAGAGTGAATGTTGCACTAAACCGACCCATCAAATTCCACAAAAATGATTCTTCTTTAGGTACACTCTAAAATATGCTCTCAATCTCGAACTGAACCATTACAGAAGCTATATTATTGGCTGAATGCTCTTCCAATTGTAGAGCGTCGGCCTCGTAAGCGGTAGGTACTGGGTTCATTCCCAGGCCGGGTCATACCAAAGACTTGAAAAATGGAACTTTTTGCTTCTTCGCTTACGCTCAGCAAAAAGAGGATAGAACAAGGACTGGTTCGCTCGGTGTCAGTATAATGTGACTTGAGTGGGGTGTCATGTCTGACTACGGCATGATATTACAGTGGGACAGCACTTTAAAATGGCAGCATTAGATCTGCTCTGTTTTAAGTAGGTACATAGTATACATGTTCGATAATGGCAAAATATTAGACCGCAGCTGGATTTGCTAAGCTACAGAAATCCTCTGTCAGTGAATGGAATGCGTGCGTTTACCGTCCCACAGCCCTCTCCGCAATAGCGCAGAAAGATTCTCTGGAAAAATAATTCTGTATATAAACCGAATGCCAATACCAGTCTAGCCCTGATATGCTGTCCAATCCGAAAAAAAAAATAAAAAAAAATAAAAAAAATTCAACGCTCATGTTAACCGTACGGCCATATTTATCAAGGTACCCATGGTGTTACGAGAGACATGTGGAATAGTCCGGGTGGAAGGCTGACAAATGTTTTCCATTCTGTATCGTGGTTCATGCATCTGTCGCATGCACCCGCTCAGTTACAAAAATAAATAGGTCAGCTATGACGGATACTCATGATTGAACTCATCAAAGGGAGAGAACATACCTTTCGAATGATTTTCTTGAAGCCAGTCGTTTTCTGTTATCAACAATGGCAAAGGTTGGTGAGGGAGAGGAGAGTTCTCAAGCTGTGGTCGGATAAAGATGATTGAAAGGAAATCAGAGAATGTGACACTTTCAAGCAATATGATGTTCCAGTGTTTGTCCACACAGACCAAAAGTGGATTGTTTGTACAGACTGAATACCTTTATAGACAATAAAGAAGAATCAACAGGGATACGCATAACCTTAACTGTTGGGTAGAGTTCATTGTGGCACCCTCTCATGCATTGTCCTTGTATGTGTACCCATCAATACAAATGTCTCGACTGATGCAGATAAGTCAAAAATAGGTTTCAAACTGCGGATATCTTAGAATCCAAGAGGGTCATCAACTTCCAAGGAATCAATGTATGGATGCAAGTAACTTGGATACCGGAATCACTTTTATCCTTTTGGTTGAATGATCACTTCACCCTTGACTTATTGGACTTGCACTCTAACTTCGGAGCAAATAGTTTGGAACTATAGTTCCTGGAGATTTTCTACGACAATCTGGAATTGCTGACCGTAAAACTTACTCCGAGGTGCTGAAGGGAAATTGATGGTTTGAAGAACAATATTCCGATGTTACTCACGATGGCCAAAATCAACCGCTGCATGGCTATAAACGTTTCGACCAGAATATTCCCTGTAGATTGATACTAGCTATTTCAATATTTATTTTATTATATTTCAATACCGATGGTGCTTCGCAACAGAAAAAATTGTTCAGCGATGTGATTTCATACGAATGGATGGAAAAGGTATTTAGCACGTTACTCGTGTTAGCTGATAAAATTTTGCAATCAACAGCCAATGTCAAACAAATCATTAAGCCACCGGTCTCCGTTCGATGTTAGAAGCTTTCGATTATCGGAAAGCAATGCAATCCAATAACAAACTAAAGACACGCACAGTGCGGCCATCAGAAGCGATTAGCCAATAATATGATTGCACACTCTATGCTCTCCGCCTGCCCCATGATCTGACGAAGGGGATCTCCTCATGTCGATGATCAGAAAAAATTGAACCATTCAGCACGAGGGTTAATTAATAAGATCTCCTAAGGTCAGTTTATAAGCGAGTATTTTTTAGATGTGCTGCAATTTTCTCACTGTTACGACATCTTGAACACACGGTATCGACACCATTGACGTCAATGTATGTGAGTCGACTGAGGGTGAAAATTGGCAAAACCACTTCAGACCTTGGTAAAGTCTGGTGTCTGGTACTGGACCTTTCACAGTAGCAATGCTATAGAAACTGCAATATTCGTCAAAAAATACAAGTGATAACCGTTGTGAACGTTGTAGTTACCTTGTACTATATGGGGCCATGAAGTTCAACATTCGGAAGCTTCCGAACAAAGAATCCACATCCATTCTTCCATGAATAATCTGCAATATTTCTATTTCTAATATCATCTGATTGTATTCGAAGATTTGATTGTTCAGCAATAAATAATTCTGTAAAATATACATTTACGGCCGCGAATTGCTCGAGTATTTTGCTAGAATTTGGCCTACACGACCTGTTTCCTCGCCTGCTCGCACAAAGGCAATTCCATTTTCCGTACTCGTTCTAGCTAAGTATGCGAACTTACAAAATCGTGCCTCACATCGAATGAAGTTTGTTTTAACCCTTGTTTTTGGGACCTGTCCAGGTCTGGTGGCCATTAAGGCCTCCCTAATTATTTCCTTACCCCTTGAGCTATAGGGGGCTGAAATTAACAATACTATATCCTTGGGTAAATCTCTACCAGAAAATGTAAATAAAGTTCAAGATGGACGCTTTGATGACGTCACAATGACGTCACAGTGACGTCATTTTTAAAAACGCATTTTCGGTCAATTTTTCTAACAGATTGTTTATGTAATTTCTCCGCAAAACTTTTATGATAAATTAGTCAATATTAATTTGATATGAAATAAAATAGTTTTTGCTCACTTTTTCTAGCAGAAAAGCAGAAATTTGGAAGAAAATGCCGAAAACGTCACTTTTCTGTTACCACACGTGACCGCCATCTTATATTTACCCATGATCCTCTGCTCGGGGGGCTATTCAAATATCCTCAAAATGGCCCCCAATATGATTTTTTTATCTTTCGTCTTGATATTGTGAGACTATATCATACATGGCGAGGGAATCAGGGAGAAGATCATTGACGTCATTAACAGTAAGGTTGCTTGACTGTGCGAGGCATTAAAACTGAAATACTGGAATTGGAAAGGGAATAACCATGTTAAATTTGATGTTGTGTTTTTTTTTGCCATCGCAAATATCCATTTGACCGTCTCAGTTAAGGCGTCAACCGTAAACCTCAATTTGCAACGGTAAAACCATCATTGAATACTGGGGAATCGTTCTGAAACTCAGAGGAATCTATCCCAGTCTCTAGCCTTTAGATACCCCTTTGGCATTCACGGTGAATCCCTTTTTCTCTCAGTGTACGGGGCCGTGAGGTTACTTCATAGTTTCCATATGAACATCTACAATAAAAGCGCGGCTGAGTTACCAGGGTCCGCATTCAATCTGAATGTGAGGTGTCCTGTGGAGTTTATCTGGTTGTTTTTCAGTCGAGAGACCTCGTCAATTTTGCCCACCTCTTACCAACTGACCAAAGACTGTCAGTCATCGCCTTCTCTTTGACAGCGATCAAGTTACCAGTTCTGATTATTTCTAGATTGTGTTTTGTAAATGACAAGCAATAGGCCCACGTCTAGCAATCACAAATATGTTATATAGCTAGCGGGAGAACGATTCTTGGAAGCTGATATGGTACTCCCTTCGAAAGAAGAAAGAACCGCATAATTCTAAACCAAACGTTTAAAGTTAATCAAGCCTTTCCCATAAGTATTGGAAATAAAATAACTTTTGCAGTTGTGTTTGCAAATGAATCGACTACGTTCTGCTTTGTTTGCTGGAATCGATCGGGAATTATCGTCCGCTCTGGACATAAAAAGCGGACCAAATTTCCCGGCGGACCTTGATTACTGCATACCCTCACCCCTGGGCCCTCACGGTCCTACCCCGGCCGAAAAATGCCAGGGTCTTCGTTTTATAAATGCCCATGTGTTTTGATAGGGCCATTGATAAAACGAAGACCGAAGATGGAAGACCCTGCATGCAGCAATGACAACCTCGAGGACGTTCGATCATGCTTTAACCCAGGGCGGACTTTATTACCGAGTTATAATCGATCGGGAATTATCGTCCGCTCTGAGCATAAAAAGCGGACCAAATTTCCCGGCGGACCTTGATTACTGCATCCCCTCACCCCTGGGCCCTCACGGCCCTACCCCGGCCGAAAAATGCCAGGGTCTTCGTTTTATAAACGCCCATGTGTTTTGATAGGGCCATTGATAAACCGAAGACCGAAGATGGAAGACCCTGCATGCAGCAATGACAACTCCGAGGACGTTCGGCCATGCTTTAACCCAGGGCGGACCTTATTACCGAGTTATAATCGATCGGGAATTATCGTCCGCTTTGGGCATAAAAAGCGGATCAAATTTCCCGGCGGACCTTGATTACTGCATCCCCTCACCCCTGGGCCCACACAACCCTACCCCGGCCGAAAAATGCCAGGGTCTTCGTTTTATAAACGCCCATGTGTTTTGATAGGGCCATTGATAAAACGAAGACCGAAGATGGAAGACCCTGCATGCAGCAATGACAACCCCGAGGACGTTCGACCATGCTTTAACCCAGGGCGGACTTTATTATCGAGTTATAATCGATCGGGAATTATCGTCCGCTCTGGGCATAAAAAGCGGACCAAATTTCCCGGCGGACCTTGATTACTGCATCCCCTCACCCCTGGGCCCTCACGGCCCTACCCCGGCCGAAAAATGCCAGGGTCTTCGTTTTATAAACGCCCATGTGTTTTGATAGGGCCATTGATAAACCGAAGACCGAAGATGGAAGACCCTGCATGCAGCAATGACAACCCCGAGGACGTTCGGCCATGCTTTAACCCAGGGCGGACTTTATTACCGAGTTATAATCGATCGGGAATTATCGTCCGCTCTGGGCATAAAAAGCGGACCAAATTTCCCGGCGGACCTTGATTACTGCATCCCCTCACCCCTGGGCCCTCGCGGCCCTACCCCGGCCGAAAAATGCCAGGGTCTTCGTTTTATAAACGCCCATGTGTTTTGATAGGGCCATTGATAAACCGAAGACCGAAGATGGAAGACCCTGCATGCAGCAATGACAACCCCGAGGACGTTCGGCCATGCTTTAACCCAGGGCGGACTTTATTACCGAGTTATAATCGATCGGGAATTATCGTCCGCTCTGGGCATAAAAAGCGGACCAAATTTCCCGGCGGACCTTGATTACTGCGTCCCCTCACCCCTGGGCCCTCATAGCCCTACCCCGGCCGAAAAATGCCAGGGTCTTCGTTTTATAAACGCCCATGTGTTTTGATAGGGCCATTGATAAAACGAAGACCGAAGATGGAAGACCCACTTGAGGGGCTCTTTTGGGGAAAGGTCTTCGTTTTTGGGTCTTCGGTCTTCGTCTTATAAACACCCTTGAAAGAAGGCACTAGGTTAGAGCCACGGATCTTGGAGATTTTCTGAGTGCAATAGGCAGGGTGACCGCATAGATTGCCCCGTGGCGATGAATGTATATAGAACATGTAATAACTTTTCGCTCTACATTATTTACGATAATATGAACGTTTGGTTGTATAACCATTAATAGGGCGAGATTAATTGAAGAGTTTTATTATTATAAAATAATGAAGGTGATTTGCAACTAAACATCTGCTCAGTACAGTGAAAGATGATTTTTTTAAGGACGCTTATTCCCTGCCACTCCTTCAACTCTATTTACAGGTTTGGCGAAAATAGCGTGACTTTTGCGAATTCATAGGATGGGCACTTAGTGGGTTGAGCAAATTGGCTGATAGCAGTTTCCCATTAACCCTCAATTCCATACGAGTTCATCAACCCAACATTTTTCCAGCGTCGACATGCACTGCCTAGTGAGATGATAGCATGTTCAGCCTGTCAATATAAGGCAATGCTAGGAGGGTAAAAATCTAAGAAGGGTGATCACTTCATGAGATAGATCAGTAAGAATTCCCACAACAATTTACCCTGTTTGTATCACAATTAATTGCAGTACAGAAGGTTCAGTTTTCAGCATCACGTGAAGTGCCCTTGTCTCTCACAAGCACACAGTAAACACAACTATAGCTCTTCTTTAGAAAATAGAACCCTAAGTGGCTTGTTGTTCAGCCCAATATGTAGTTTGATGCATGAAATTTTTTTATATTCGTAGTAAAATCTACGAAGCAGAATTGTTCAAAACTGTTAACAGTTGGTATAGTCTCTCTACAAGATCTTGGTAAGAGATAGCGTCCTCCAGTCGAAGTTGTTTATTGAATTGAATTGAATTGGAAGACGGTCTAAAAGTGATTGTATGATTAGAGACCTCACCACAGACGGAGAGACGGCGTGGATTCGACTAACCAGGTCAGGACGATCTCGCTCACTAAAATGGAGGTAAAAAATTTCGTTTTTGCTCAATACCTTTTGATTCCTTCTTAACAAATGGTTCAAAACTTCAGGCGCTTTAGTTTACCTATCGTTCCATGTCCAAACATTAATTTGCCATTTCAGTCAATGTTGTTTAAACAGTGAGACAGCTGTTATTATCATGCAAATTACATAGATGACAATTTATTTATTTTTACTACCATTTGATGCGGATATATATATCTGTGTGCGCCTCAAGAGGATTTTGCTGAATTCGTTACGTGAACTGATTTATTGAGCAAAAACGACCTTTTTACCTCCATTTTAGAGAGCGGGAGTGCCCTAACCTGCTAACGTCTGACCACTATGTCATTTTACAAAACAGCATTTTCATTGACCCCTTAAACACAAAATAACC